>CM075350.1:132140000-132297500 GCA_037693485.1 Kitagawia praeruptora
GTGTGTGATAGCTCGCTCCCCAGCCATTGTTTGGGCATCGTCCATCCTGATTCAAACGAGATTTTTTGAAAAACTGCCTTTCCCTTTCCATTGCATCCATTCTTGCCCCCATTCGAGTGATCGTATTGCCCATGTAAGTGATCTGGTCAAAAAGCTCAGTATTACTCATCAGAACGGGAGGGTCTCCTCCTATCCGCGGAATCGGTCGTCTATCAGGCATCCCAGGCGTTACCGACCTTTGGTGCGAACCCCCTGAACGATCGAGATTCCTCATCACAGAGTTCCTTGCAACAGAGTTCCTTGGTGGCGGCGGAGGCAAATTTTCTCTGGTCCTAACCTCTTCCATACGTCGATTACCAACACGCTCTCGGTTTGACTGCGACATCCTTCCTCCTAAGATGTCAAAAAGCCCCTCCTTCTAGCGCCACTTGTTAACGGAGGAATTTGGGAAAACAAATTCGGGAAAGGTTGCTGGAATTGTAGTGGTGGTTAACGACGGCGAACGGCGTAGGACGTTTAGGGTTAGGGTTTATGATTTAGGGATGGCTGAGATTGTATGATGTGATTATTGCAATTTAGATCGAATACTGAATTCTCTCTTTTTCACAAGGGTTTTCATCGTCCCATACAATGTGCCTACGTACCCTTATTTATAGGGATCAAGCCAAACGTAGTTCTTGGGGAACAAGTAACCGTAATGGGCTAGGTTTCCTTATTTAGGAAGCCCATTGGATTTAGGCCACCGCCTTTGACAATTATTACGGACCTTAAAGCCCAGCTACTTTCTCGGAGCGTAATGGCTAAGCTACTGACCCGAGATTATCGAGGTCAACGCTCATCTTGGGCCACGGAGATAAAATAGCTTATTAGGCAGTCCTGAGATTGCCTAAGGGGCGAGATCCCCAATCTGTATTTAGGGCGAGGTCTCAGACTAGACCTCTTTTTAATTGTTTGTAACCAAGGACCTAGATTATAGTCGATAACTCATAATAGACAAATTCGGGGAGAATCTCCCATTTCAATGTATGAGGGGGCGAGATCCTTGTTGAGGGTGAGATGCCCATCCTGATCGGTCTTTTGATTCGAGGGCGATTCTCTTTGAATATGGGCGAGGTCTCCAGGAAAAGTGTAATGTTATCCTTCCTTGGGCCAGGCCCAATAAATACCACATTTCCTCATGCCCCGACCCATGACACAGGTCATTTCCTTTTCCTGGCCCAATCTGAGGTCGACACTTCCTAATTAGGGCAAGGATATTTCTGGGCATAATAGTGGCTATTTAATGATTTTCAACGTTAACTATTTTGAAAATCATTGTAAAGTATGGCCACCATTCTATAATTTACTCTTTAAATATATTAGCTAATGGTGAAAATTTAACGAAAGTTGCGAAAAGAAAACTTAACCACTCTGAAAATTTGATCACTATTTTAAAAATTGGTGTAAAATATAACCACCACTATGTAATTTACTCCGTGATATATGATTCTCATAACAAAAATATGTTAACACCAAGTTGAGTAACAAAAGCTCGGTTTTTTCTAATGAGAATCGTGATCCATCCTTTTATTATGACATACTATACTACTAACTAAGTACTAGTCTACTACAAATGTCCTACCCCAGGCTTGTAAAAGCGAGAATCGGATGTACTGTCCAAGAAATAATTGAGTATTTAGGAAATAATTGGAATGATTAATCGAATATTCGGATTATTAATCAGTATAATAACCCATGGAACAAGAATTAATTGATGATTAATTCCGATTAATTACCAATTTTTAAAACAATGATCTTTTTTGTTGATAAACTAAAACAATGATCCTACCTTGTAAAGAAATTGTACCAAATTTTTAAAAGAATTGAGAACGGGAACAGAACTATCAATCAGGCATCTGGCATCCTTTTCTGTGCCGGGATGGACTAATCATTTAACAGGATATGACAAACATTAACAACATTCAAACGATATCATGAGCCTCCTATCACGCATTCACCTTACAACGAGTCCCTGCTAAATACATCAAAGATTGAAGAAAAATCTACAAAAAACGTTTAAGGTACATAAGAGTGCTTATGGTGGGGATGAACACCAGCCTGATAGAGAGTGAGATGGTCTACGGCTTTAGCAAACAAATCTCTTAATTCGGGATGGTGAGCCAACATAGAACGAGCTGCCCCCTCAATTACACTCAATGCTCTTGCTTGTTCAAGTGCAGGGCTGTTACCAACATGTATTGCAAGGCAGCACAACAATACGAATTCATGCTTTCGAGGCCGATCATTGCTCTTAAGCAAATTCATTAAACGCGGTACCCCATTAGCCTCAATTATGGCCTTTGAGTGTTCAACACAATTGAAGTTATCTGGTGCAACAAATTTACCAAGCGCAATAGCAGCTTCAGTAGCCACATCAGCACTCTTATGCCCAAGTTGTGTGACTAAAGGGCCAAGTATTCGAGTTTCTTTCGCGGGGAATGTCCTCGCCAAAGACCCTATCGATTTTATAGTCGGAATCAACAATTGTGGACTATTCTCTTCATCAAGTACTCTCAAAAGCTGGTCTAATATCACTCTAGCAGCAGGAGAGTTCGGCTTAAAAGCCACTTGTCTAAGATCGGCATGGAGTTCAGCCACCGCAGCCAACTCCATCACTGTCATCAAACAGTTGAGTTGCAACTCCCCATGCTCCTTCTCAATGAGTTTTGCTAGGCAAACTAAAGCTTTTGTCTCCGTAATTTTCCTACTATTAAACAAACTCCCTTTCGACAACTTCCACAATGCCCCTGCACAACTAATCTTAAGCCTGTGTTTCATATCAGGTGACTCAGCCTCTCTCTCCTTCCGTCCACCTCTACTACTCCCATCGGAATATAAAGACAACGATGATGAAGAATTCGAATGAAAACTCTTCTTAGACACTTCTTTATTTATCTGAACAAGTGAATGTATACTAGTTGGCTTACCTGAGGGTGTCTTAGCTTCCTCCACAACAATATCCATTCCCAACAAAGTCACCAATGGCCTAGTCACATTCTCTCTTCCCAAATCCTCCCGAACCACTTCATCCAATTCCGCCATTCTAGCCACTAAATTCACCAACACAATCTGAACCCTCATCGGAGATTCGCCAATTGCTTTAACTACAATCGAAACTCCTGAAACCTCACTCGCAATTGACTTAACCTTTTCCTGATCTGTACCTAAATTATAAAGAGCAGTGGCAGCTGCCATTTGAGCTTCAGCAGAAGCACCATCTTTCAAAAGCTTAAGCAATGGCGCAACTCCACCTTCATGTACAATGATTTTCATGTTTCGATTATTATCTCGGGCCAAGGAAGCAAGTTCATTGGCGGCTTCTACACGGTCTTTGAGCTGACCCATTTGAACAGTAGCAATAAAAGACCAAACCCAAGCGAGAATTGGGTCATTACTAGCAATTGGGGGAAGAGACAAGTTCGTACCAGATTCAGAGTCATAAATGGAGATAAGCCATTTGATATCTGCAATAGAAGATTCAAGAAGGTTCGAGACTTTACGAAAATCAGCAGTGGTGGTTATGGCGAAGACTAAACGGAGAACTCCACTATGCTTGCACTTGCGTACTAGGGTTAAGGCACGTATCAGGTTCATAGAACTATCGGTAATGATACGGCGGAGGGGGCGTTCATATAAGGACTGAGTAGAGGGGGTGAGTCGTACTATGGATCGGAGGAGGTGAGCGAGTTGGGTGGACTGTTTAGCGAGTTCAGAGCATTCAACTTTGGAAGACTCAGCTTCTTGGGCTGATTTGATGACCCGTTCAGCGAGTAAAATTTGGTCTGTGAGCTCATCTTGGATGCTCTTCTCTTCTTGTTCAGCAGCAGCCATGAGAATATGAGATAGAGATAGAAAGAGAGAGTAATAGAATACTTTGAAAAGAATCACGAGTGCTGAAAAGTGGAGTTCCCACAGACAAATGTTCTTGACATTATTCTACTAATATAGAAAAAGATAACACTAGTTATATTACTCCGTATAATACTATACACAGATACTAAAATAATGTAAAGAAATAATTTTGGGAAAAGAGAGGGTAATGGTGGATATCACTTTTGTGGACCAGAATAAGGGAGAGAGGTAGTACTATAAAAAAAAGTGTATAAAAAGACCCTTGACCTTTGAATTGGTATTTTTTCTCTAAGGCACCTTTGAACTGGTATTTGCTGAAAGGCTAGACTTTTTGAAGTATTTGGTACCAGTATTACTCACTCCGGCATTAAATCAAACTAGAAAACACGCAAATTATAATATATACAGGCGATGGAGACTTGTAGGTTGAGATAAGAAAAAATTTCCACTCATGCAACATGCCAACATCAAAGTTATTGTACAAACACCGTTTAAGGAAATTGACACAGACCACGTAATTACCCTTGCTTCATACAACTCACTGAGTCATTGTCATAAGAAATATGAGAGAAAGAAAATACAGATGTAGTCACAGAAGATTCAGAGCTTGGCCATCAGCCCATTTGAAATTGATTTGGCATCTGCACCATCTTTGGAATCACCGTCTTTCACATCCAACTCGCATGCATTGGGCGGGACATCTACAGCAGGCGAGCAGTTGAAGAATCCATGTGGCTGCAACCATAGACATAAAAAATCATGTTAATAACTCTTATCAATAAATGCATGTGCCATATAGTATGGTATGGTTAACCTTCATTTATGCCATAGTTAAAGAATTCACCACACACGATATGTACCATGTCCACAAATATGTTTGGAGGAATAGGCATATCCTGTCTAATTGACAATTGATACTTGATACACAGATGCATCCCAACAAAGAGTGGAAAGCCGCCTACTTGTGAGGCTTGGCCAAACTCAGGCCACCTCATTATTTCGTTTTATCAGAAATCAAGATTACAGTGAAGTTCAAAATGAAGTAAGCAAACAATTTTTTGCAGAATCAGCAGCAAATGGAGTATCAAGCAAACAAACATATGATGCTAGAACAAAGACCTCTCTGCTAGTCTGCTGTCAGCAGAAAGCCCATTTGTATAGATTTATTACACTACTGTATTACTGCTTGCCAATTTTGGTGAACCAGCTAAGCAAATTCCGAGTTCAACAACATCAGGAAGTAGTAGATCGTATTCAGCAAATTAAAGTTCTTTTGCTAGAGGTACCAAATTGTATAACGTAAATGCATGTGTCATGTTTTACTTACTCCTATACTGCATATCTCTATTAGTGATACGTAGCCCACTGCCACATGCACACCGAGTACTCATATTAGGAAATAATTAAAAAGTAACATCACAAGTAACATCGTTGAAAGATGCCTTAATTTCTGACTATCCCATATGGACAGAAGCAATTACCGACCCTGTTACCGCACACCAGTAGAATTGTTGACCATATATAGAGGTTGGCAACATGTACCTGAAGCATAAAACCGATGCGTTCTACAGGCATGACAGGCCAATCTTCCAACCGAGGAACATGTGTGATACCAAAAACATACCTGCATTAAACAGAAACAAGTATACATATTTACACTTTAATTCTTTCAACAAAAAGTACAAGAGACAAGCTCATTTGAAAATTTACGATCTTTATCTTAATAAACATCCAGTTAATAATATCCTTCTTGGATTGAAAATTATCTATAAACTCACAGCATTGATCAAACAATGCATGATATCATATTTCACTGATAATGCAAAACGCGTTATTTGCACACTTATTTGAATTAAAAAAATCCATAATACAAGAGTTCGCTTTTAATTTTGTGGCTAAGGTTGGAAAAAAAAGAAGCATACGATTGTAAATACTAGATAATCATGAAAATGAAGCTGAAGCTTACCAAAGAACTATATTTGTTTCCTCTAATGACCTGTTTTGCTTAACCCAGGAAGCTAACCCATCACCAACTCGTGGATTTTGATTAGGAAATTCTCCTCCTGGAAAGTTCTCGTCCTGCGCATATGGTGTAACCCAGAGATTGTGCTTTAGAAAACTAGCTCTTCTCAAAAACTTGGCCTCCGGACCAGCCAAAGGCAGACAGTTGGAACCAGGTACCAGCTTGTAGCCTGTCAGCTGTCCAGTCCTATTTACTGTTCTTGTGTTCCTAACCTAAAGAAATAAGTAATATTCCATAATTGTGTTAATAACTGACAATAAGGATGACATACTTTAGAAACATAGAAAATCTACCAAGTTACGCGATTAACGCAGAGTGGAGGGAAACTGGGAAAGTCCAGAAAGACGTGGAACAAGCATCAGAATATGAAAAGAACATTATACATGCCCACATATACATATTCATATTCACCATATGACCGTTACACATATAAAATTTAACGAGATCCATTACAGTACTCTACGGCAGAAAATATTTTGGCAGAAGACCAAATCTCAGAATAAAGCGTAAGCAAGTACACAAAGAAACAATGGATCATGCTACAGCTAAACGAACACTGTGGCTGTATGGTACTCTTTCACATACAGCTGATAGCCACACCCAATAAAATTACAAAGATACAAGATAAAATGCTACTACTTTGCGGCTTTCCAGGAAAGGAAGGAAGGGATGAAGAAGAAATGATAAATCCATCTTAATGCTAGTATAAGAGAGAGTCATTTTCAGCAAAAAAAAATAAAAAATCGACTTTTTCTAAATATATTATATACCAAATAAGGCTGCCTAGATGTAAACTACCAAATTCGCAACCAAACAAAGAGAAGAATAGCTTTGAGCTAATGTAATAACGGGATACTGGTATAGAAGGAATCTTTTCTCAACAATGACAGACCCAAATGTTTAGGATTTCAATATAGATTTTGTTTCTATTATCGTGAATAGAATATAATTTTACCTCCTTAATGGAGCAAAAAAGTAGCCAGAGAGATAGAAATATGCAATAAATTTTTGGTCACGGTAAGCCTCATCATTCTACTTACAATCCAATGGCGAGCAGATGAAAAATTGCAATCACGCATTGCCAGCAATTCAGTTTTCAGCAATGTTTCTTCAGTGTAGAACGCATTGTTATGTACATTGCCATTCCCGGGTTCTTCAACTTTGACATCAACCTCAACAACCTGCAAAACCATACATTACAAAAGAAATATGTATGCGAATATCCATGAATAATATATTAATCTTGTAGGAAAAGGGTTCATCTCAGCCTCCTAAGTACTGTTTTGTGTCACTCGAGAACTATGAAACAATATGAGGCCAGGTGTCATTTGCTAGATTACTACATGAGACAGTGACAAGTATACAGAATTACAGAAAAGAAGTTGGTTGACATTGCTGAGAAGCTACAAGGGAAGAAAGTGCTGCTACTTGCCCTTTTTCAATATGAAGATATCTTAAGATCAAAGTTGACTGCATATACCTGATTGTATGCTTCCCCAGGCTTGCAATCAACAGCCATATCCATACGAGAAATAAAAAAATGTTGATGAACTGGTGCATACAGTCCTGGTGCAATTGTTGTACCATATTTTCGAGACTCTCCAGGCTGCAATGCTCCTAAGCTGAGGATGCCAGTAAGTTTCACTTCAGCTTCAATTTTTCCATCCTGCAGTCAAAAATTAAAGAGGGGATTATAATCAAGTGGAAGTGAAAGTTTTTGTGCCACCGCCAACTAAATCGTTGTACTATAAAGCAAGAAAATTCAAAAAAAAAAATGTAGCTGAAAGCCTGAAATTTTGTGTGTAGTTCATATTAGTAAAGCATGGCAGGTAGCAAAACAATATGTTATCCTTGGTCATAGTAAGTATTTTATTTTGCTTAGCTTATCAAAAGTAGGAAAAGTCTTTGTTTGCTAACTGTCCAAGCATCAAGAAGAAGCAATGTGCTTATAGTGTACCTATTATATATACTTGTAAGAGTTATAACTCAAGACGTTTTTAGAATTAACAAGTGCAAAATGATTATCAGTAATGTGAATATTCTAAATAAGACATAAAATCATCTTTATTTTGGAGTAGAAAGAATGTGACAATACTATTGTTTTAATTTGTCCATTCATGTGGAAATTTTCTCTACACAAAGTCCCCTGGATTATGCAGTAGATCATAATTCCTATGTTTGAACACTTTATCACAAAAGTAAAAGAAAAGAATCCAAAACGGAAAGCTGAGTAATTTAACATGATGGCAAGAATTCTTCACTGTGAGACAATATAATTGAACAGCCAGCTGCTTACTCATGTGAACACAAAAAGACCTATAATAATCGAAGCTATGAAGAATTTTTCAGTTAAGGAGCCTCAACTTGCCTGATAGAAGTGCCAGTAAAAACCATATTCATAATTAGCCACAGTACATATAAAAGAAACCGTTAGTCGCCTAGATCTTCGGACTTCTGCTAAGCCTGTTCTCCAGTCCTGGTGCTTCCAAAGAATCCCATGATCCTCCTCATGAAGGCATACACAATTTTCTATAGTTTCAATGCCTCCAGTAAAATTTGTAAAATGTGCATCGAAGTACTTAATGTAGCCCAAACAATCACATCCCTGTAAAAGCAGTTTGTTTGACACCAGCAGATCATAAATTAGTAGGAAAAACACTAAAAAGTTTGCATCTGAGATATATGCAAAGAGTAAAAAACCTTCTTAAGAGAGTGAGCATTCTTCCCAAGGCCATCTTCCCCTGCATCAAATGCATTTTTTCTGTAATGGGGGTCATTTGGATCGCCATAGGGGACAACCATCTCAACAAAACTCAGTCTATGAGCTATGGGTCTTCGGCCTCTACTACCATCAACATATGCAACAGAGTGTATAACCAGGCCTTCCCTCGGGGTAAAACCAATTCGGAAATTCCACTGCCAAGTTAAAAACCAGTTACATAAGTGGTCCCTCGACCAAAGATAATGCTGGTAACGCTTATTAATAATAGAAAGAAAAATACCTTCTGCCATTCTACATAGTGTCCACTAACTCGAAAGCTTGGACCCTCAGGCTGTACAATCTGTAAAGGCTTAACATCACTACGATCAACCCCTCCCCTTGTTTCACCAGGAGTATAGTTTCTTAGTGGATCAGCTGGAGGTAATGGGACAAGTTTACGATCTTCAAACTCAATCACAACCATGTTTTGCATATCAACTAGTATATATATGCCTTCAACTGGGCGTGCATAACCATTTTCCATGGGACAATCACTTTCCGTTCTACAGAAAATAAGTGGCTTAGCGAGTCTACGGTTAGGAGCATCAGCGTCACTATAGTAACCAACACACCTGTTAAGATTTAATGTACACAGTTAAGCACAACATAGATAAGATAACACTTGGGTGCATCAACTATCATTGTAGAAATCAAACTAACCAAGCATCAACCATCACAAGATCCATATCCTCAATACCCCGCTTCTTCATAGCTTCACGGAAAGGAGAATACTCTTTTACAACTGCTTCACATTCAGCATATTCCATGGCATCCTACAACAGCCGAAAAAAAAATTATCAAGTAAGCAAACATCAAAAGAAACAATCTGGCGTGCAAGTGTGACTGAATTGTACAGCTGCCCAAAAAAAACATATATATTGGCCAGAAAAGTTAGTATGCTCGCTTCAGACCTCATTTTCAATAATGAATTCTTTTCTCTTTTTTTAGCTAAGTTAATACATATATTAGATTCTTTAATCGGTGTTTTTTCTTTTTCCAGGCATCTTGCTATCGATTGGGCCAGGTAAAACTCCGACAGGATAAAGCTTGAATACTAAAGTAGAGGGTACAAATATCTCATTGGGTATGTAATTCTGTATTAATAACAAAATCAAGTAGGTATGCTTGTAGGATTGGCCTACTGCCTACCCAGAACTACACGCAGAACCACAGTTACTGCATACTTTCATTATATAGTGGTGCAAAAGAAACAGAAAAGCAATATATTGAAGACTCAAGAATCTCACCAGAAGTAATCCAATTTTTCTAATGTCCTTCGTTGCACTAGTACAGTTATTAGGATCAATTAATTGGAAATTTCAAGTGTTGACTTTAGTTGGAATGGGTTATATTCTTTCTGTAAAGATGAATGACATATAGACCAGCACTTGATATTAAAGTTGACAAGGATAAGAAATTACCATTGGTGGCTGTACATCAGGAACAACTTGTGAGGAAATCACTTTTCCCCTGTGATGTCCACCTCTAGTTGCTGCATGTACTTCTGACAGTTCTACGATCCATATGCTTGTTTCATTTGACTTCTTGTTGTAAACCACAAGTCTAGCTCGCCTTGGAGGTAGCTTACTAGGAATTACAGCTCCACCCTTAGTTCTTGGCAGTAATGAGGGTTGAAATGGAGGGAAGAAGTAAGCATCTGCCAATGCAACAATACTTTTACTTGGTTCCGACAGAACAACCTCAACAAACCGCATGCCATCTCTGACCTGAAGGAGAGAAAAGAATTATAGTCACTGCAGAGTTACCAGTAAGGTGTGTTACCCTCAACATATACCAACAATGCATAGTTATTCACTCAGAACGTAATTGAAACCTCAGGGGTAGCTCCAGCTGCTCTGACAGTTGCTACAGCCACTGAGATCTCAGCTGAAGATAAAGGGTCTAAAGGATGACTACTTTGTGCCCTTAGCATAATCTGCATTCCTATACAAGCAAGAAATGGTTTAGCAATTTAGTAATATATTTTTGCACATGATTTGGTATAGAATAGGCTACCTTGCCTTCAAAACTTCAAGGCATAAATTTCTTTGAGATTTTCAAATTTTTTAAATAAAGAATGACAGTACAATGCAATAAAACTAGCTCAATATTCATTCATTTTGTCTTGATTACAGATGCTGAGAGATGTACAGCTTTATAGAGAACATCCGTCTCTTCTTAGCACACCTGGCACTCTAGGATCCTCCTATTAAAGACAAAATAACAGCCACTAAGAAATGACAAATTTATTTTTTTTAGAAAGGACAAAGACAGATCATGGTAAGAGAATCAGCCTAGAATTGTGTGCATTTAGGTGCACAGGAAATACTGGAGATGCAATTGATAGAAAAATGGGGACTGGAATATTAGCAGCGAATAACTTGGGAACACATAATAAATCTTCTGCTGCATAACAATGGGAACAATACACATCCGAGACTCCAGCCTGCAGGGATTATAGTGAAATTATCTGATGTGTTCTACTTTTTCTATTGGTTGCTTCTCTGTAATTATGTAAGATGAGGTGTGATACTGAATTCTTTAGTTTTCCAAGTGCAATGGAAAGTCTAACCTGAGGTAATGATATATTATTCTGCACATGCATTATAGTATGACCATGAAAAGAGAACTATTCTGTTATGGATCTATGAAGAAAGAAGCAAACAAAAGGCTAGGGATAAAAGATTAAATGCTGAATCACATTTTCAGGGCACATAAATACATTTCGGTATAAAAAGCAATAATATACTTGTCCCTGAACACAAACATATATAATTACTACACAAGTTAAGTAATGACATAAATCATGTAAAGATAGCACTCATCAAATCCTAATTCAATAGAAACGCCAGTCACATTTTTGGCACACATGCACATTTGAGGATCACAAAACTGTGACATATTATTGTCAATTCTTAATTTCTACTCTCCATTAACTTTAAATATTTGATTTGCTCGTAATTACAACTAAAATTTTACATTGAATCTATCAAAAAACAATTCAAAAGAAATATCCTACATCCAACTAGCAATCAACAGATCAACCTACAATCCTACAAGAACTAAACATATAAACTAGTGCAGATACATTTCTTCACTAAAGTAACACAAATTAACAAATTACAATTTTACAACAGAAGTTATGAAATGACATAAATCATAGAGATAGTACTCGCCAATACCTAACTATCCTAAATTTCAGCCACGTCATATTATCAGTAAAAAAACAAAAACATACTAAAGTTCAGCCAACCAACAAAAACTAAAAACCAACATGTTTCTTCAGAACCTAACTCAGACTTCCAACTCTAACTACGTTTTAGGTTAAGTTAAATTCTGGCATTTATCCGAGATCGATAAATTTCCAAGAAGGCGAGAACAGATAAATCCTTACAAATTAACAGTCAGTTACAATAAAAGTTAACTAAACACCTAAATCATATCCAGATTATGATCACCAAAACCTAACTTAAATGTTCACAATCCTAATCATCAATCACATTATCAGCGCATATATATACAATTCAGTACCAAATGCAATAAAATACTTCTGCCTACACACACACACACACAAACATGATTTTCAACACAAGTAATGACATAAATCACGTAGAAATAGCAATCATTAAAACCTAATTCAATCGTAATCGCAGTCACATTTAGGCACACACATACACATTTCAGTATCAAAAACAATAACATACTTATGCATATACACAGAGAGACGGAAAGAGAGAGAGAGAGAGAGAGAGAGAGAGAGAGAGAGACCTTTAGTAGAAGCAGCAGAACTGGCGGAAGAATTCAAGGAAGCAATGGCAGGAGTTTTGATCGGCCGATCATCGGAAGAAACAGACGACGAAACACTCCAGTCCTGAACAGCTTCAGCACGGCGAGAAACAACGGGAGAGTCATCGGAAGGTGAAAACGACGACGTTTTCTTAATTGAGGCCATTGTAAAGGGTTCGCAAGCTCACCAAATCCACCGTAGTAATGTGTGAAACAACTTAATGACATACAGCAAATATATATATCTCTATAGCTTACCTACTCTCTCTCTCTCTCGTTTTCAATGTCTCTCTCTAAAAATGCGTGTGTAGGTATAGAAAGGGGTTTTGGGAAGTAAGAGAAGGGGAGAGAAAGAGTAATGTGTGTATATATAGAAAGAGATACAGAGTGGAGTGGGAAAGAGAAGGAAATGGAGTTGTATACGTTGGTAGATTACCACGTGACGCTCTGTTATTCCTCTACAGTAACATTTTTTTACGAAAAATGCTAGAGGTACCAAAATTAGGTACAAAAAATTGTCACCAAATGATGTGGCTTTGTTTTAATTGGTTATAGTTATACTGGGCCCGCCAGGGCCATCCAATCAAAATATATGAAAATGCCAAGTGTTTGTTGCCATGTCATTTGGTATCCAATTTTGGTACCTAATTTGGTACCTGTAGCACTACTCTTTTTTTACTGTTTATTTGTAGAGAAAAATGTTGTTAACCGTAGAAAAATTACCTAAAGTCAATTATATTTTATATAGTACAAAAGTTCGATGGCATTTTTGTAATAATAGAATTCATCCCCTGTATTTACAAAAACACTCATACATTTGTATTGAAAAATGAATTAACTATAGGATATTACCTATAATTAACTTTAGGAACATTAAGCCCTTATTTTCAGGGGCGGAACCAGGGGGCTAGCCCCGGCGCCAACCCGGGTCTGGAAAAAAAAACAAGTAAATTTTTTTTTTTAGTTCCGGGTCAAATTTAAAAATGGTTATATATAATTTTTAGCCTTGGTTGAAATATTAAATAGAGGTATTAGTTTGGTTTTTAATTGTGTGTATATCCATTTGTTGTATGATTTAGTGAAAAATATCCGATTTTTATATGATTTAGTGAAAAATATCCAATTTTTGCATGATTTAGTGGGAAAAAAATCCGCGCTTCACGCGCCTTACCCTGAAATTTCCCCCAACCCGAAATATAGAGCTAGATTAGCCCGGGATCCAAAAACATCCTGGTTCCGCCACTGCTTATTTTTATTTATGGGTCGGTGAATTTCTTATCATCTCGAATGTTCGAAAATCATATTCGGAATTAGAATCACGTTTTATGAAGAATAAGGAAAATAATTATTTCATATAATTTTTTGTAATTAATCGTGAACCGTAATTGAAAAAAGATTCAGTTCGGATTACTTTGTCTTTTTGTGCAAAATAATGCTTGCATTTTCATCTAGTTCGTTTCTTTTTATGTAACAACAAATCTTGAAAGTATATTTGATAATGTGGTTAAATTATGTGATACATTTAGATTACATTATCATCCAAAGAAAAAGGAAGGAGGACTTGTTGTGGGTACAATGATGTAGAAACCAGGTTTGATAACTTTTGGGAGGACCAATAAGAATAGATAAGTTGAGTGAAATGAAGTGAAAGGTGATATGTGCATCTGCTTTTGCAATTATATTACCCTTTTTATTTTGATAATTGAGCTGATAAGGCCAGAACTTTAAGGCCCCGTTTGCCTCACCTTTTTTTTAGGGTTTATGGACTTATTTTCGGGTAAAAATTTTATATTTTGATAGTTTTTTTTATATAATTATTTAATGTATGTTTGAGATTCAATAAGTTGCAAAAATAAGTTGAAAAATAAGTTGGAAAGTTAGTAATTTCTAACTTTGTCTTAAAATAAGTTCACTTATTCTGGAAAAAATTTCTTCCAAACACCCCCTTAATATTCTTCCTCCGTTTCGTTTGATCCACTTCTTTTTACACGTATTTTAATGTGTTTGGATGAAATATTTATAAATAATATTTTAAATTTTTTTTATTTTACATAAAAATATAGATTTTATATTTTTGTATAAATTTTAAAAATTTAAAAAGTATAACTCATAAATATCTAATTCAAACATATTAAAATGAAACATGTATAAAGTCAAAAAAATCATACTCTATGGAATGGGGGTAATATAAAAATCTAATTTTAATGAGTCATCCTTCTTGAACTATATGATCAATCTCTATCCAAAGTCCTCAACAACCAAAATAATAAAATATCACATTTTTAGAGCATCTTCAACCATATCAATTCCCTAAAAGTTTATATGACTTTTCAAACATAAAATTTATATATAATATGTAAAAAATTAGTGATTGGAATGGAACAAAATTCTTGTCTATAATTATAGATAATTTCCAATATTTTCGAAATACAATGTCCTACATGTTCAACAAATTTTATATAATCAATATTTTATATAATTTAATCAATCATTTTTAGCCGATATCGTTGAAGATACTCTTATGTTTGTATTATATGCATAATTAGGTCCTAATCATGATTAATGTTTAACCATATTTTATGCCAACTAGGAACTAAATAATGCAAGGTTTTAGATCTGAAATTAAATATTTTGATGTTGAAATGGATTTTCATATCGGCACACAGTATTTTATTATTTTTATACGGTATTGCATTATATGCAGGCATGCAGCCACTTGCAAAGGACAACGTAGCTGTACTTACTGTATTATTCAGGTAGCATTCCACTATTCTGTACATGGCCGTATGGGGTAGAGCCTAGAGGTCCCATTTCCACCTGTTTCACGGTAGAGCATAACATCGATAAATAAATTTATATTATTATATTAAAATCGAACTATTAAAAATTTGTCAGTTTTACTTTTCGTTACGATTATTTAAATTAATAAATAAAAAATTTATATAATTAATGGCAAGTAATCAATTACTTTTTTTAATTGAAATATGTTACTTTTAAATTTAAAAATCTTATTGTTCTAGGTCCTGAATTCAATTCTCGCTCAACTCAAAATTTACCAGAATAAATACTCATTGTAAGGCATATAAGCCTAATTATTCAAAAGAAAAAATATTACCTTTCATAAACACCTTAAAATATTAAATGTACTACATCTCTAATCATTAAAATCTTGGCATCATTAATATATACTCTGAAAATATCACATCATATCTTTCAATCGTTAATAAAATATATTTAAAATTCGTATACGTTTATAATAAGAAAGGAAAATGCTAGGGATCTCAAAATTATTTCAAAATTTCCCTAAGTGCTTATATGCTTAATTAATAAGTTTTCTAATAATAAAATGCACACTCGCGTGCATATATATTTGCACACGAATTAAATCGAGTCAAGTGTCATGCCATGTTATGTAATATTTGTAATAACCCTAACTTTTAGAATGCTACAGTTCCTAAATGAATAGTGATTTTGAGGATTTAATATTTTGGAATTTTATTATATTTGAATTGAGAATTTAGAACGAAAACTACTGAGACAGTGAAACGAACGTTCTAGAAACCGTTGAGACTTTTATAACGAGATTAAGCGATCAAGCGAACGAATCATGGGTTAAGGATATTAAATATTAGAAGTTCAAGGGAGGATATATTATGAGAGGGAAAGAGGATTGAGAATATAATCCTAGAGCAAAGAGAATGCAAACTAGTTTAAGAACACTTGAGAAACCGGGAGAGCAAATTCTGAGATAAAGAGAATATACCAAGAATATTGGATTTAATACCTACTTGAGGATTAGAACCACCCTAACACACTAATATATGATGTGGGAGAGGATATTATATATCCAAGAGATTTACAGAGGAGAAACCACTAAGACGGTCACAGAAATCATTAGATGAAGCAAACGACGAGAGAACTTGCGCAAAGCCCAAACAAAAAGCCCTAAGATCATTAAAGTAAGCCCAAGCATGGCCCAAGCACTTCATGGAGCTGCAATTACATGTAAATAAGTGAAGTGGCTCATGGAAATTGTGAAGGGACAAGGACAAGCTTGTAATTGACAAGAAATGGACTAACATGTTTTTAGCTTGACATTTGTACCAATAGATCACCAACACTTGGCTCCAATGGATCATTGACAACACATTAAAAGAGATGAGAGCCAAATAGAGAGATATATACAGGTATTACATATCATTACACAAGAGAAGAGCAAGCAAAAAAGCTCCCCCATCTCATTTCTTCAAACTGCCCAGCAAAAACACATGTGAAAGAAAAATTCCTATCTCCACTTCTACCCATTCACAAATCACCAAATTTGAACCATAGCTTCCTCAATATGTGTAGAACATTCGTTCAAAATTTCATGGCTAACAATTAAGTGTAGCCTAGTCAAAATCCTTCCCCAAGTTGAAGAATCCGAGCTGTCCTGTTACATGGCAGTTTCTGCATCGACCTTTAAACACCCATAAGTAGAGCTTCAAGCATCCCCTGGTGATGAGCTAGTACTCAAAAAAAAGCTCTTGAAGAGTAGAAGGTGTGGTAAAACTTTGAGAATTAATCTCTAAGGTTTCGATTTTATATAGATTTTACAAAGTGATAGATGGATAGTAACCTTCAAGAACTAACTTTTGGTTTTATGATTTCTTTAGTTGATCCAAGCTACTTTAAGGTTGTTTAAGGACTATCCAAGGCTTATTAAGTGTTGTTCACTCTACAAATAAGGTATAAAGCTCAAGAATCCTTAGTATTACTTTGATTTGATGATGGATTATGGTTGGTTAAGTAGTTAAAGTTGTATAAAGTATGAAATCATGATGATATATGTGTTTATAAGTGATTTGATTGAGTATGGAAGTGAGTTGTGTTTGTAACCATGGCTGGTATGATGACCACATGGTGTAGGGAATAATATATGTGTTGGATGATGGATTGGGAGGAGTGATGATTTGGGAATTGTTAAGAATATAGCCGTTATAATGTCCGATTTTCGTTAAAACTAAAACTACCTTGTATTTGGGCAGAGGTCACGAACTGGTAAAGGTCAGTAGGGTGTGTCAACTGACCATTAGAGGATAGAGCTTAGTTCATAGATCGTTTTGATATAAGGTACGTCAAAATCCAATGAACGGTTTAGGAGAAAAGTGAGTTTTAGTGAAAGTCGTTCGGAAACCGAGAAAATGCAATTGTGTCAACTTTGAGGCCATAATTACCATACTTAAACATCTTTAGAAACTGTGAAATTTTGGGACAATATAGTAGGGTGAATAGAGAGTCAAACCCCACTAACCTTGTGTCAAAATTCGAAATTGATAATTTATGAGAAATTTTACAGTCATGTGTGGTTAATAAGGAAATGGCGAAAAACACTGAAACTTTTATGGAGTCTAATAATGGATAAGTTCTTGGAATTTTCGGTCTATAAATAATATGTTAAACGTATAGTATGTGTTAAGGGTATTACTATATAAGTGGTTAAGTGGAATATATTCTAACGATGATCCATTTCGCTTTTATAGAAACTCAAAACGAACAACGGGTCATACCTTTTAGATTTAGGAATCGAGGCAAGATTTCTTTTATCCTTATTTTGATAAACTGTTTATGTTTAAAGAAAATGGTTTTGCTAGATAATATATGAATCTTAGATCATTATATGGTCAGGGATATATTCCCTGTTTGTTGAGATTATTTAATATGGATATGGATTATGGATATGAATATGGAAAGAGCGAATATACTCTATGATCTAAAGGGATATGAAAGAGAATGGTATCAGTTATTATCTAGGGTTATATGGTTTATGATATTACGTTAAAGATAATCTTTAAACATTTGTGATTTAATAAATATTATTTGATTATTATTTAATACTTTTAAAATAGTTGAAATATTTTGTATATAAAAGCATATTTGATTTTATTAAATATGGAGGAGATGTCTGAGTTATAATCAAAGTTTTATGATGTATGTATTTTAAAGATGATGATAAATGGAAATGAAAATTGAAATGATATATGTGAATGGAAATGGAAACGAAATATGGAAAATATGGAATGGTGTTTTATAAATGGAATAACGATTTGACAAAAAGGGGGATTGCAACAGCAAGCATAAGAGGCTGTGTTCGACACAGTCCAGCACTCAATATTTTATTACGGCCCAACGGATGCCGAAGGGGGATGTAGCAGAGAGCCTTCCTCCAGAGATGATGACCATGTTGAATCATTCCTTCTACTAGTAGTAAACAGAGAGCAGGTACAACTAGGCGACTGATCATCGTCCTAACGTATCAGGCGACAGTAGATATCCCCAAAGTATTTAAAGAAAGAATTGATAATGGTTATAGATTGACATACTGAAAAAGGAAAAATGGTATGAAATTATGGAATTATTTTTATGGTTAGAAGAGAAACTGATATTATATCATATTAGAAGAGAAACTGATATTATATTGTTCTATATTTCTTTTCTTATAAAGATAAATAAATGGTGTATTTAATAAATAAGAATTAATTTTTTTCTTAATGATTATGATGGGTCTTCCGTTTATTAATATATACATATATATATATATATGTTTTTCCTTTGATGCTGGTTTGCAATAATATCTTGCTGGGCTAGCTATTATAGCTCACTCTTGCTATTTATTTATATAACAGCTAGGGCAGATGCCGATACTTCGCACTACACCCCGGAAGAGGGTAAGGGCTTTTGAGAGAGTGCTGGCGCCTATCCCTGAGGTAGCTCTTATAAGACAGTTGGGTATAACTTGACATGTAAATTAAGTGTGTAAGCTTGTGGCATAAACTTTTGATTGTTGAAATGCTTCTTGTAGAAGTATTATTCAACAATGTACTTAAGTAAGATTCTGGGTTGTAATAACTCTTTTAACTTTAAACTGTTATTATTATGGATGTTGTTCTCTGAGCATATGACTGGTGTGTAATGTTATAGTGTAGGGTCTATTGTATAAGTATTAGCAAGTATTTATATTTCGAATGTCAAGAATATAATGTTATTAAATGGAAATTGGACCGTGATGACCTGGATTCATGACCCCGGATCTAAGGGTGACACAGATGGTATCAGAGCTTAGAGTCATATTGCTCAGGAACAAAAGTGATAATAATATACACATATAGATATATATGTAATGATATAAAATATGAACTTACATCGAGTTCAAGGGTGGTTTATCGAACGAAGCGTTTATTCTAAGTAGTGATTATAATTTTATAGATTATTACTAATAAATGTTTATGTTTTAGTATAGGGAGAGGAGATTGGTGAGCCAAAGTTAAGGGTATTTAAAGTCTTCTTGTGTTTAAGGGAGTTTGAAGAAATGTTGTAAGTGGATTGGTGAACAGACACTGATTGTTTCAATTGTTTGTGGAGATGAAATGGTGAAACTGAGATTTGTCGGTAAAGCCAAGATATACCTTAAGGACCAAGACAGACTGAGAAATTCCGATATTGACTTAAATGAAAAGGTTATTATGCTAAAAGTGTTAAACTTATGTAGCACACGTGACTGATATGAGAAAGGGAATATTTGATGTATCGGGAAGTGTACGTTAGACAGTCTCGTGAGTATAAGTGGTATGTTAGAATATACAATTATAAAGTATAGTTTTAAAAGGGTCATTGATACTGGAGCATTGTCAGGATAAGACGATCAACATTACGTAAGTATATCGATTAGAAGGTTGTGTTCTATTATGGATAAAGGCAGAGAGTATCGAGCCAAGTCACGACTAGGTAAATGAAGATAATTGGGAATAGCAGACGATAGGTTAAGGCTACATGGTGAGTGCCAAATTTAAGAAATTTTGGAGAGTACACAGTCTAAGATATAAATAGTATTTGAGGAAAATCTTCCATTATTGGGATTTTCAATTGGGCAGAGGCTATTAATAGTACCTATTTTCAAGCTCCTAAAGCCCTGCTAAATTATATTACTGAGTTTCAAATTTTTCTCCACTAGTGGGTAATTATTCATTAAGTGCCGGTATCTTTTAAAAACTTTCTGGTACCCTTGGGGATGTGTTTCAAAATTTTATTTTATCTATCTTAGTCAAAATATTCCTCTAAGATTACTTTCGGAAGATGGTATTGATCATTTTGATTTAAATTTTTCTTTATATTTTTACTACAAGTAAGAGCATTCACATCCCGTACCCCATCCCTATCCCTAAATTCTTACTAAAAATAGTAAATCCCCAAACAAAAATAGTAAATCCCTAAAATTATCAAAAATATTTTACATCCCATTCCCCATTTTCCATCCCCATATCCCTATATTCTTTTTTATATTACTTCTTTCTCTCTCTTTCATTACAACTTTAACTACCAAAACCCACTCACTATCTACAAATATAATTTAATATTATTATATGAAGAGAAAGGGGGTTTGGGGAAGCTTTTGGGGGAATGAACAAAGTCCCTAAATATGGGGACTTGAGTTATGACCCTGAAACTAAACCCCAAAATGGGGAATGGGATGGAGAGGTATTTTAGAAGAAAAGTTGAACAAATCCTCAAATTATGGGGATGGGGATGGGGATGGGGTATGGGATGTGAATGCTCTAAGAGGAACAACCCTATATGTATACACAAGGACGATCTGTCTGTGTGATTGAAAGTCGGAGGGAACGCCTTCCTTTGTGTGACATACAGGTTCTTCCATTATGTTGATTTCTCAGATATCCTTTTTGTTTCAAATAAAAGTTATTTAAAACTCTTAGTTTTATAAATTATTGTGCGACCCTTGCTTGTTTCTGGGTTCGTTTCAATTCAAAGTTTCTTAAATTCTATAAATTGTTTCGAATATAGAAGATTTCATTAATGGAAGGGATAATGGAAGCAAGGTTTAGAGTATACGTGATTATACAAGGGAACTGGATATTCCAAGGGAAATTTCGTTAAGAAATGATTAGAGCTAGAAGCGTTTCAATACAAGAGAGAAATGAATTTCGTGAGAAGAATTATGGGTGAAAGTTATAGAATTATGGAGAATTGCTTCGTACATGGTGAATACGGGAGAAATAAGAGTAAGGAGATATTAATAAGGGTTAAAACCCTAGATTCAGAATAAAGTGATAATAAGGGGGAATACAATTGTCAGTAATTCCCCAAATTATTTTAAATAAAAAAGGCAAGAGTTTTCATTATGGAGTAATAGAGAATTGGATAGCTAGGTGGTGAATATAAGCGACCTCTGTTATCGGGTGACCGAACTTGTGGATAAAAGCATGCAAGAATATATTACTAATTAAGAGTAAAATGGTTTGAGTATCCTAAGAATAATACTACATGTGTCAAGTGTGTAAAAGATGACTTACGATGTAAGTTACAGGAAGTTGGTCCAAGAAATAATGAGGTGATACTAAGAAAAGGCTGAGTTTGCAAGGGAGATACTAATTTAAAAAGTGTTATGACAATTTGAGAGCTACAAAATATTACAGCTCGAGGAATGTGGATTTGAGGGTCAACTATAGTGATTCAATGATATAGAGTTGGGACTAAGACAAAAGACAAAATGTGATTATTCCATGAAAGGAAATACGAGAGATAGCTAATCAGGAAGTATTCAATTTCCATAGTCAATGAATGGTGTAAATGGGCTGATAATATAGATAAGAATAATCTATCTTTGAGAAAGTAAACTATGGTGATATAAGAAAGGGGGGTTATTCTCATGTCATCCAAATCAATATCTGTTAAGAGCCAAAGAACTCTATAAAAAAAAGATTAAGAGCATTGGGGAAAGTGCGAGAATATTTTTCAAGGATGAAAGAAAAGTATATGTTGTATAAGTACGAACAGGAAATATATATTATAAATAATATTTTCTTACAATTGTTTCAAGGAATATTATTATAACTTATTTTCTGGAAAATTTTACAAAGGTGATATATACAAATGTTGGAGTATTAATATTTTATGTCATGATAGAGATCAAAACATAGTTAAACAATAGTGAGATACACTACCATTCAGGGAAGGCCAATGTGGTGGCCGATACCCTTAGGCAAAAGAGGAAGGAGAGATGAGATAAGATAGAATGACTGAATATAGGAGGAGATTTGCAAGAAAAAGATAGTGAAAGTACTGCTATTGAAAAGCTAAATGGCATGTTGATGAATGACAAGCAAGTTTATGTTGGTGTATTTCTGTACAAACAACGGGTCATACATTTTGGATTTAGGAATCGAGGCAAGATTTCTTTTATCCTTGTTTTGATAAACTGTTTATGTTTAAAGAAAATGGTTTTGTTAGATAATATATGAATCTTAGATCATTATATGGTTAGGGATATATTCCCTGTTTGTTGAGATTATTTAATATGGATATGGATTATGGATATGGATTATGGATATGGATTATGGATATGGATATGAATATGAAAAGAGCGAATATACTCTATGATCTAAAGGGATATGAAAGAGAATGGTATCAGTTGTTATCTAGGGTTTTATGGTTTATGATAATATTTTAAAGATAATCTTTAAACATTGTGATTTATTAAATATTATTTGATTATTATTTAATACTTTTAAAATAGTTGAAATATTTTGTATATAAGAGCATATTTGACTTTATTAAATACGGATGAGATGTCTGAGTTATAATTAAAGTATTATGATGTATGTATTTTAAAGATGATGATAAATGGAAATGGAAATGGAAATGATATATGTGAATGGAAATGGAAACGGAAAATGGAAACTATGGAATGGTGTTTTATAAATGGAATAACGATTTGACAAAAAGGGAGATTGCAACAGCAAGCGTAAGAGGCTGTGTTCTGAAGGAATTTACGGACGAGCGGAAGCGCGGTATAACAATTTATTCCGTAAAAACCATGTATCGTGCATATAGAAAAGCATATAAAAATGAATAAACGAGGGAATCGAAACCTTACCTTGAAAAATCGAAGCTTTATAATCTATGGTTTTGATGGTTGCTAGCAGTTGCTCCTCAGAGTGTGAAGCACTCTACCGGTATCCACCAAGATTAATTCTTCGACGAAGCTTTTTATAAAACTAAGCTTTTATAAAAATGGAGGTTTGATCTTTTTGAGAGAGAGAGAGAGATGAAGGTGGAGGCTACTAGGGTTTTCACAAAACCAAAAGTGTATAACTCATTCTCATCTCATTCTATTTATAGGGCTTATGTAGGGTTTTCATAATTAATATATCATTATATATTAATATATAAATCCTACACTTTATCTTATAAAATGTTAAATAATAATTAAAACAATTTTAATCATTATTAAAACAACTTGCTCTCTCAAAATACCTTCATCAATAAATTAATCTTTTTATGGTGTGACCCTGTAGGTTCAAATTAAGCCGGTAGTAGAAATAAATAATAATAAACTTTTTATTTATTATTTATATGAATTCTAAAATTCATTAAATATAATTAACTGATTAATTATATTTATTCTACATCGTGAGTGATGCTTCTCAACATATCGCGACTATCCGGATAATATGAATTCACTGCTTAGAATACCAAGAACCTGTCAGTGCTAGTTACCGTACAATCAATTCCTTCTACCCTACAATATCCCGATTAAATACAAGGCATGGATCTCGTGTCAAGCCTATCAAATTTAATCATATGATTTCTTATTCATAATGCAAAGTTCATATTAATGCAAATTAGAAACTTCTTTCTAATTTCATACACTCTGGCCAGAGATTCCGGAACTAGCATACTAAGAATAACATAGGATATTCACTTCCTTACTAGAAGGGGTAGATCCTTTATTGACCGTTAACTATCTCCATACACAAATCCCTATGCCCAGAATAGACCTAATGGATGTCCTTGAGACTAAGGACTAAACCAAAGCATAGTTCATTATATACAAGATTACTCTAACGATCTCAAGTCTAAGGACACTTGTACAACTATCACCCAGTGAACAACTATCGACACGTGAGTAAACTCCATTAGTTGTTCAACTTATCGAGTCATGTTCAGTGAACTTATTCCCTAATAAGCACCTACATACTAGCTATAGTGTCGCCACACAAATGCCTATGAGAACAGACATCCTCCTGAAAGGAGCAAGCATAGTATGTACCAATCTTTGCGGATTCACTAACTTCCGATTAGTTATCCTATGATCGGGAACTGTTTAAGTCTAGAGTTATCATCTTCTAGATCTCACTATTATAATCTCATTATAATTCTAGAAGCTTTACTCTAAACTATGGAATATCTTATTTAAGACACTTTAAATAGATAAAGCCCGTAATAAAAACAAATAAGTCTTTTATTAATATTAATGCAATCAAATAAGAGTACAAGAAAGTTCTCCTAACTCATCATACATGATTGGATTTAGGACAAACTATTTCAATCTCCCACTTGTACTAAAGCCAATCACTCTGGTATCTAATACCTATTCACTTATTATGACGATCGAAGTGAATCTGAGATAACGGCTTAATGAGTAGGTCTGCTATGTTGTTATGTGTGTCAACTCTCTCAATGTTGACATCTCTACTTTCAATGATTTCCCTAATCAAAAGAAAGCGCCACAAAACAGTTTTGCAGCGTCACTTGCATCTATAAACTCTGCTTCCGCTGTTGAGTCAACCGTGAAGGTTGTTTGGAACTCTTCCAACTAATCGCTCCACCCTTCAAGGTAAATAGTACCCTAACATGGATTTGCTATCATCACTTTCTGATTGAAAACTAGAGTAGGTATAACCCTTCTATTTTTCAACTCAGATCCACAAAAACAAGAAAAATATCCTTAGTCCTTCGCAAGTACTTAAGGATGTTCTTCACTTCTTTCCAGTGGTCTTCACCTGGATCCGACTGATATCTGCTTATCAAATTAATTGAATGAGCAATATCATGCCTAGTACATAACATCGCGTACATGATAGATCCTATTGCCGAAGCATAAGGAATCTTACTCATACGCTCTCTTTCCTCAGGAGTCTTTGGAGACATCTTCTCGGAAAGGGATACTCCATGGCTCATCGGTATGAGACCTCTCTTGGAGTTTTCCATGCTAAACCTTTTAAGCACTTTCTCGATGTATGTAACTTGGGTAAGACCTATAATTCTTCTCGATCTATCTCTATAGATCTTCATACCGAGAATCTAGGATGTCTTTCCCAAGTCCTTCATAGTGAAGTTCTTCGATAGCCACACTTTGACTGATTGTAGCATCGGTATATCATTTCCTATAAGAAGTATGTCATCCACATACAACACAAGAAATGTTACCGCGCTCCCACTAACCTTCTTGTAAACACATGGTTCATCTATGTTTTTGATAAAATCAAATTCTTTGATTGTCTCATCAAAATGGATGTTCCATCTACGAGAAGCTTGCTTCAATCCATATATGGATCGCAAGCAAAATCCGAATTGATTTTAGTAGGGCTACAGGCAAAAAAGTTTCATCAAAGTCAATCCATTGCCTTTGTCTGAATCCTTTTGCCACGAGCCTGGCCTTATAGGTCTCCACCTGGCCATCTACTTCAATCTTTCTCTTATATACTCTTTAGCACCTAATGAGTCTAACATCCTAAGGTGCTTCAACCAAGGTCCATACTTGGTTGGTATACATAGAATCCATTTCGGATTTCATGGCACTCTGCCATTTCTCTGAGTCAATACTATGCCACATAAGGTTGTTTAGTTTGAACAAGTGTTTCCTCTTGAACCGTAGTAGTTTGTGTTTCATGAACTTCTTTAAGTTCAATCTTGCTCCCACTGTTCCCTTCAAGGATAAACTATTTTCTAAGAAGGCAGCATGTCTGGAGACAAACACCCTATGATTGGTGTAAAAGTGATACCCTAAAATCTCTTTAGGATATCCCACAAACCTATATTTTACGGATCGAGATTCCAGCTTATCGTGGTCAACTTTCTTGACATAAGCTGGACATCCCCAAATCTTAACGTGTTTAAGACTCGATTTCCTTTCTTTCCATATCTCATATGGAGTTTGAGGAACAGATTTGGAAAGCACCTTATTCAGTAAATATGCTGAGGTTTCAAATTCATAACCCTAAAGTGATACTGGAAGATCTGCATAGCTCATCGTGGATCGAACCATGTCTAACAAAGTTCAATTTCTCCTTTCAGATACTCCACTCAACTATGGAGTGTCCGGATGAGTCCACTGGGAGACTATACTATTTTCTTTGAGATAATCTAGAAACACACCACTCAAGTATTCATCTCCTCGATCTGATCGAAGAGCTCTAATACTATGGTTGGTTTGTTTCTCTACTTCATAACTGTATTCTTTGAACTTTTCAAAGGCTTCAGATTTGTATTTCATCAAATACATATATCTGAATCTAGATCAATTATCTATGAAAGTCACGAAGTATTAAAATCCTGCCATGGCTTGCGTAGACATTTATCCACATACATCTATGTGTACCAATACCAGCAACTCTCTAGCGCTCTCTCCATGTCCACTAAATGGAGATTTGGTCATTTTACCCAACAGACAAGACATGTATGTAGGATATGATTCAAAATCAAAGGGTTCCAGTAACCTTCCCTTATGCAATGTCCGAAGTCTATTTTCACTAATATGACCAAGTCTGTAGTGCCATAAGTAGGTAGGATTTTCATCATCCTTTTTTTTTTCTTTGTTTAATATGAAGTAAAACATATTCTATGTCACATACATACAGACCATTATTTAAAGTTCCACTACCATAAAGAACATTATCTCTGAGGATTGGATGTTGAATATTCTGAATAATAAACGAAAATCCATCCAAGTCTAACATTGGAATAGAAATAATATTCCTCACATTCGAGGGAACAAAATAACAATTATTTAAAATAATAGTCTTGCCCGTAGGCATATGTAAATCAAACGACCCTACAGTTATGGCAGCAACTCTTGCTCCATTACCCATAGAATCACCTCCTCTTCCCAAGAGCCCTACTTCTCCTTAGTTCTTGCAACGAATTGCAAATGTGAGAACTAAGGCGGTATCTAATACCTAAGTAGAAGTTCGATTTAGTGACATGTTTACTTCAATCATAAACATATCTGAATCAGAAACGGTAGTCTTACTAGCCTTCTTCATGTTCAGTTCTGCAAGGTAAACCTTACAGTTCCTCTTCCAGTGCCTCACCTTGTTACAGTGAAAACAAACAGCATATCCCAGCTTCTTAGCCCTTGAGAACTTTTCTCAAGCTTCGAAGCCAGTCAGCATAGTTGGGATCAGTCAATATGTGAGCATCTAGTATGCTACGGAGTGATTGTGCAGAAGACCTAGTGTATATATCTATATATATTAAGTCTGCAAATGATATACACATAACAACACTTAGCTAATATTCAATTTCATTATTAAAACACTATATGAATCGGGTCTTTATTCATAAGTGGCTCCCACTAGTTTATCTAATTTATACAACCCCCTAAGTGAATAAATAAGCATTCGAAATGCTAGTGGGAATAGGGATCCTACATTCCATCACACAACCCCGACTGTGGCACGAAACGCCATGTGATGTTCAGTAGGCAGACAACTCTTGTCAATTACATCTCATGTTATTCCCTAATAAAACTTTAGCCTCTTGAATAATTGAGTCACGGCTGTGGCACGACAAACTCAATATTCTAAGTCAAGTCTAACCCAACATTCCGTACAATTGAATCAGTCTCCAACAGCCCACGGCTGTAGCACGTAACGACCATTAGATTCTAATTCATTGTACACATCTCTATGTAATAGACAAGTATTTCTTATTTCGAAATCAAAGCCCTCGGCTGTGGCACGAAACGACAATGATTTAAAAATAAGAACTACTTTCTACCATGTTGGAAGGCTATGACCGACACAAGCCCGTTGTGTCATTGGCCAATTACTACTTGATATTTATAAAAGAGGTTTTTTTTTTTTTAAGGTCACGAAACATTTTCGTATAAACCTATAAGTCTAACGTGTTTTAAGTTTAATAGATAATCTAAACCTATAACAAAAACACGAAAAATCTCAATATTATTAGTCAAGTCAAATCCAACATTTTGTACAATTAAATTAGATTCCAATAGCCCACGGCTGTAGCACGTAACGACCACTAAAATCTAATTTTGTACACATCTAATGTAACAGACAAGTATTTTCATGTTGATCGGTAACAAAGTCCTCGGCTGTAGCACGAAACGACAATGCACCGAAAACAAGAAATACTTTCTGTCATGTCGGAAGACCATAACCGACACAAAACTTTTTGTGCCTATGGCCGATTACAACTTGACATATATATAATACATAGATCTCATCTTCTTTGTTATAAACCAATAATTAAAACTCTTTTAATTATTAATTCTATTTCTAAACTCTTTAGAAAATTAATCTCTCCCTTAATCTAATTTCATAAATTAAATAAATAATTAATAATATTAAGATCACATCTTAATTATTTTATAATAAATTAAATCTCATTTAATCAATTAATAAAATTGCTAACTAATTATTATTTCATAAATAAATAATTATCAGCCATTATTAATTAACTAATATTATTTAACAATCATAATCATATTATAAAGAGATTCTTTTCTTCAATTAAATATTTCAAATCAATAATCGATAATAGGATGATTCCCAGATCGGGGGGAGCATTGTCAAGAGGCGTCACTTAATACCCCTTTCTTACAGATCAAAATCTGTTTTTGACAGAATCATCCTTTCTCTCAATATTGAAAATTCATATTTAATTACGTGTTTCAAAAACACAAAAATCTCATGATTGTATTCATAATATTATTATTAAGGCAAGAAACGATTCCTATTTCTAGATTTTCTAGCGCACGCCTTATTTTGATTTAAGTTCATCTAAATCTATCATCTCATGGTAAACATAGGCATATATCTCATATATAAACATAAATAAATAAGTAAGCATGCAAGCAATATCATGTCACACATTGATATAATGATGTATGGATTTATTATAGCATTTAAAAGCAATTTAAAACAATTAAAATATGCTTTAAAACACTTCCGGTAATATAAATATTTCAAAAATATTATATAAAAAATATTTGACCACTCCATTAGATTCGTCTCGGAAAAACGAATCCAACGATATATTGCACGCCCAAAACGGAGTTACGAAACTCCCAGAAAATCAAATTTAATGTGGGCAGAAGGGCTGTAACGCATTTACGGAATGCGTTACAACTATTTAATTAAATTAAATTCTGCAACGCATGCCGCTCATGCGCGACAACCCTGTCACGCATTTCACAAATGCGTGACAACCCTTCCCCGCGTGCGCCGCACGCGCCCGACAGCGACTGAACAGCTTTCAGTTTTTTTTTTTTTTTTTGTTGTTGTTTCCTGACCGTTGCAGTCTTGTGATTGTCTGTTTATCAGCCGAAACCAAAAAAGAAACGCTTATAACTGTTGCCACACTAACTCCACATTTAGTAATAATAACTTTTATTATTAATATTATAATTTTAATATTAATAAATTAATTAACAATTAATCAATTAATTAATATAAAATTACAGGAATGTGATTTCTCAAATAAGGCAGTAGCAAAAAATTACCAGGTAGTTATGGGGCCTTGTGCAATTTTAATTTCATATTATTCACATGCATGATTATTATATGAATTTTAACTAAAACAATTTTAAAAAATTCATAACAAATAATCTACACATCACAAAATTATGAAAACAATATCTAGATGATCCATAACACTTATAGAATCCAGATCCATGGTCAAAACTTCATGCAAATATTATTTTGAATTAATTCATAATTAAATCCAAATAAAATTGCAAAAATCATAATAAATCCATACATGCATAAAAAAATCTGAAATTTTTATATGAATCTCTATATGCAAGAACCTAGCTCTGATGCCATTGAAGGAATTTACGGACGAGCGGAAGCGCGGTATAACAATTTATTCCGTAAAAACCATGTATCGTGCATATAGAAAAGCATATAAAAATGAATAAACGAGGGAATCGAAACCTTACCTTGAAAAATCGAAGCTTTATAATCTATGGTTTTGATGGTTGCTAGCAGTTGCTCCTCAGAGTGTGAAACACTCTACCGGTATCCACCAAGATTAATTCTTCGACGAAGCTTTTTATAAAACTAAGCTTTTATAAAAATGGAGGTTTGATCTTTTTGAGAGAGAGAGAGAGATGAAGGTGGAGGCTACTAGGGTTTTCACAAAACCAAAAGTGTATAACTCATTCTCATCTCATTCTATTTATAGGGCTTATGTAGGGTTTTCATAATTAATATATCATTATATATTAATATATAAATCCTACACTTTATCTTATAAAATGTTAAATAATAATTAAAACAATTTTAATCATTATTAAAACAACTTGCTCTCTCAAAATACCTTCATCAATAAATTAATCTTTTTATGGTGTGACCCTGTAGGTTCAAATTAAGCCGGTAGTAGAAATAAATAATAATAAACTTTTTATTTATTATTTATATGAATTCTAAAATTCATTAAATATAATTAACTGATTAATTATATTTATTCTACATCGTGAGTGATGCTTCTCAACATATCGCGACTATCCGGATAATATGAATTCACTGCTTAGAATACCAAGAACCTGTCAGTGCTAGTTACCGTACAATCAATTCCTTCTACCCTACAATATCCCGATTAAATACAAGGCATGGATCTCGTGTCAAGCCTATCAAATTTAATCATATGATTTCTTATTCATAATGCAAAGTTCATATTAATGCAAATTAGAAACTTCTTTCTAATTTCATACACTCTGGCCAGAGATTCCGGAACTAGCATACTAAGAATAACATAGGATATTCACTTCCTTACTAGAAGGGGTAGATCCTTTATTGACCGTTAACTATCTCCATACACAAATCCCTATGCCCAGAATAGACCTAATGGATGTCCTTGAGACTAAGGACTAAACCAAAGCATAGTTCATTATATACAAGATTACTCTAACGATCTCAAGTCTAAGGACACTTGTACAACTATCACCCAGTGAACAACTATCGACACGTGAGTAAACTCCATTAGTTGTTCAACTTATCGAGTCATGTTCAGTGAACTTATTCCCTAATAAGCACCTACATACTAGCTATAGTGTCGCCACACAAATGCCTATGAGAACAGACATCCTCCTGAAAGGAGCAAGCATAGTATGTACCAATCTTTGCGGATTCACTAACTTCCGATTAGTTATCCTATGATCGGGAACTGTTTAAGTCTAGAGTTATCATCTTCTAGATCTCACTATTATAATCTCATTATAATTCTAGAAGCTTTACTCTAAACTATGGAATATCTTATTTAAGACACTTTAAATAGATAAAGCCCGTAATAAAAACAAATAAGTCTTTTATTAATATTAATGCAATCAAATAAGAGTACAAGAAAGTTCTCCTAACTCATCATACATGATTGGATTTAGGACAAACTCTTTCATGTTCGGCACAGTCCAGCACTCAATATTTTATTATGGCCCAACGGATGCCGAATGGGGATGTAGAAGAGAGCCTTCCTCCAGAGATGATGATCAGGTTGGATCATTCCTTCTACTAGTAGTAAACAGAGAGCAGGTACGATTAGGCGACTGATCATCGTCCTAACATATCAGGCGACAGCAGATATCCCCAAAGTATTTAAAGAAAGAATTGATAATGGTTACAGATTGACATACTGAAAAAGGAAAAATGCTATGAAATTATGGAATTTTTTTTATGGTTAGAAGAGAAACTGATATTATATTGTTCTATATTTCTTTTCTTATAAAGATAAATAGATGGTTCATTTAATAAATAAGAATTAATTCTTTTCTTAATGATTATGATGGGTCTTTCGTTTATTAATATATACATATATATATGTTTTTCCTTTGATGCTGGTTTGCAATAATATCTTGTTGGGCTAGCTATTATAGCTCACTCTTGCTATTTATTTATATAACAGCTAGGGCAGAAGCCGATACTTCGCGCTACATCCCGGAAGAGGGTAAGGGCTTTTGAGAGAGTGCTGGCGCCTATCCCTGAGGTAGCTCTTATAAGACGGATGGGTATAACTAGACATGTAAATTAAGTGTGTAAGCTTGTGGCATAAACTTTTGTTTGTTGAAATGCTTCTTGTAGAACTATTATTCAACAATGTACTTAAGTAAGATTCTGGGTTGTAATAACTCTTTTAACTTTAAACTGTTATTATTATGGATGTTGTTCTCTGAGCATATGACTGGTGTGTAATGTTATAGTGTGGGGTCTATTGTATAAGTATTAACAAGTATTTATATTTCGAATGTCTAGAATATAATGTTATTAAATGGAAATTGGACCGTGATGACCTGGATTCATGACCCCGGATCTAGGTGTGTCGCAATATTGCTCAATTAGAAAACATGAATATAATTGTTTGTATTTTTGTTCAACGGATCAACCATTCAACGAACAATGATCATTAGATTTTTAGCAAATAAATAAGAACAATTAGATCAAATGAAAAGGTATATTGTATATTTAAATTAATTTATTAAAAAATCAAGATTTCAATCGTCAACATATTTAATTTAAAAATTTATAATATAAGTTTTAAACCATCCATATCATTAATTAAATTTTTATTAAATTATAATAAAAATAATTATTGAAAATAATAATTACATAAAAACAAAAATATAATTATATTATAAAATTAAAATTTATAACACATCGAAAAAACTCGTATGATACACGGGTTATAAGCTAGTGTATCAATAATGATTTTAGTAAATTATTTATTTTTCAGTTTCAATATTATATCCTTATATATAATAAGCGTAAGAGGGATCTTATCCATAATTTTGGTTTGGTCACTTTATTTTGGTCAATGTACAGTCAAAATAATCTCAATCGTTGAATATAATATTTTTAAAAATAGACGATCAAGATTATATCATATTAAAAAGAAAATTATAATCTAAAAAGGATATAATTAAAAAGGTTGTATTAGAACTGAATTTTAAAAATAAGTTATAATCTGAAAAGGATAAAAAAAGATTGTATTAGAATTGAATTTTAAAAAAAAAGTTATAATCTGAAAAGGATATAAAAGATTGTATTAGAACTGAATTTTATTTATTTATTTATTTATTAATATTAAAAAGGTTCATATTTACTATTTAGGCTTTATCTCGAGATATAAAAATCAGATTTGGATGATTTTACAGTCCACGCGAAACTCATAAAATTATCTTTAATTTAGTGATGATTTAACAATTATTATCCAAATGAAAACTGTTAGGAATATGTTGTAGTTGATGATAACTTAACATTCAAGCAAAATTGTATAAGTCAAGTTTTGTAACTGTCAACGGATAAGACCTTATAACTCTATTCGTTGACAGGTAGCTCATCAACGGATGAGGTTTTGTAGCATACTGCAATATCTCTATTTATCAGTTGATAGTGTCTTTATTCAGAGTCATGTTGACCATCAATGGATAGGCAGAATAGGGTAGCCAATTGTAAATAAGCTATGCTATGTAATTCTGTCTAAGTGAAAATGTATCAACGGATGAGAACAGGGCTCTATCAACGGATACAACTCAAATCTACTCGATCAACGGATACAGCTCAAACTACCATCAACGGATAAGTAGGCACAACATCAACGGATAATCATTGTCACTTTATCCTATGCTAGGAATTAGCAGTTGATAAGGACAGGTTTGACTGACAGATCACATGGGTTGATAGTAGGTATAAAAAGCAATATGGCAGCCATACTTTGGAAACACAGAAGAAAGAAGCATTCCATTTACACAGTACATACAAGAAAGGTGCAGGGGACATATCTGTTCACAAGGACAACCTTTCGGCTACATGTGGATTTGGAGTGGAGTAGCAAGTCAACTTGAATTAGATTAATATTATCTTATTCCTGTAGCACTTGTAAACTTGGGATATATAACCAAGTGTAGCAACTCTTTAGATTGTAAGAAAACATACATATTTGCTTAGGGTTTCTTGAATATCTTTAGAAGCAAAGAGTTGTAAACACAGAAGCTGTGTACATTTGTATCACATGGTTTTCTTCGAATAAAAGTCTCAGGTGGTACATTCAACCACCTGATTTTTTATGTGGTTGTGAACTATTTCTATTCAGCAATTATTTCTTTATAGATTTCTGTGGTTTTTATCAGAAATTTTATAACTATCAAGAATTGTATTCAACCCCCCCTTCTACAATTATACAAGTGTGTAATCTGGGAATAACAATTGGTATCAGAGCAAGCTTCTAATATATTTGAAGTTTAAAGATCAACACACTTTCAACATGTCTAAGAAGGATTATGGAGTGAAGATACCGGTTCTTGATAGGGAAAATTATTTTCACTGGAAAGTAAAAATGCGTCTACATCTCATGTCTATTGATGTAGGTTTTGTAGATTGCATTGAGAAGGGTCCTCATGTTCCAATGAAGGCTGCTTCAAGAGTTGGTCTTGCTGCAGATGCACCAGACACGTACATCCCAAAACCTGTTTCTGAGTGGAGCGCTGAGGATATTGCAGAAGTTCACAAGGACAAAAAGACCATGAATATTCTGTTTAATGGCTTAGAAACAGACATGGTTGACAATGTTATCAACTGTACTACCGCCAAGGAAGTATGGGACATTGTTCAAACCCTTTGTGAAGGTACAGAACAGGTAAGGGAAAACAAGATGCAACTACTGATCCAACAGTATGAGCACTTCCATTTCAAGAATGGAGAGACATTGAATGATACATTTAGTAGATTTCAAAAGCTACTGAATGGCTTGAAACTGTATGGAAGAATCTACCAAGTGAAAGATTCTAATCTCAAATTTCTGAGATCACTGCCCAAAGAGTGGAAGCCTATGACTGTTTCTCTAAGAAACACTCAAGAGTACAAGTCATTTACTCTTGAAAGACTCTATGGAACTTTAAAGACATATGAACTAGAAATGGAGCAGGATGAAGAAATTGAGAAGGTCCAAAAGAAAAGTGGGTCAGTTGCACTTGTTGCCAACTTGGAGCAGAAGGAGGAAAAGAGGACTGAAGCTGCTAAATCTACACCAAACAGGGAGGTTTGTGAAGGTAGAACAGAATCGAGCAAAAGCAAGGAAAAGGTGTCTGAAGAAATGAATGTCCTACAGCAGGATGAATTGGATGAGATAGATGAGCATTTAGCCTTTCTATGTAGGAGATTCTCTAAGCTAAAATTCAGAAGAAACTCTGGGGTGGCCAAGCCATTTAACAAGGATTTTTCTACAAGCAATTATGTGGATAAATCCAAAATTAAATGCTACAATTGTGGTATTGCTGGTCACATGATAAGTGAATGCAGGAAGCCTAGATCTGAGAACAAGGGAAAGTCAACTGAAACTATTGACTACAAGAAGAAATATTTTGATCTTCTCAGACAGAAAGGAAAGGCATTCATGACCCAAGAGTATGACTGGGCTGCTGATGGAAATCATTCTGATGATGATGCTGAGTTTGTCAACCTTGCATTAATGGCTGATTCTGAGCAGGAAGCAAGTTCAGCTAGCAATCAGGTATATTCTACTAATCTCTCTGAGCTCACCAAAGAGGAATGCAATAGTGTTATAGATGAAATGTCTACTGAACTATATCACTTGAGTGTTACTCTTAAATCACTTACTAAAGAGAACAATAGGATTAAAGAAACTAATCAGTTCTTAAGTGATAGAAATGCAGTTCTAGAAGTTCAATTTCTAGAATTTGAGAAAATGAGAGTTGATTGCAATGATGCTAAAAATGAACTTGAAGCTGTGTTAAAAAGAGAATTGATCTTAAGAAACCAGCTTGAAAAAGAACAAGGGATAATTGCTAAATTTCAAAGTTGTAGGAATATTTCTCAAAACATAATAGAAGTCCAGGGAATAGAATCATTTGTAAGGGATACCTGGACTCAGAAGAAAAAGGAGCTAGAACCTTGCCTTGAGGATCTAGAGACTATTTATGAATCAACGGATAGTGATCATCCGTTGACAGATGAACCATCAACGGATGAGAGGTATCCGTCGACTAACAAAAAGTCTGTTAGTAAGAAGGAACTCAAGAGACTAAACAATCAGTATGGTCCAGTAGCCAAGAACTTTGTTTCTGGTGAAAGTAGCCAAGCCAAATCAAGTGAGAAGGCTAAGGCAGGTGATTTACCCAACAAAAAGGCTGTTGGTAAGTCAGTTAATGAAAAGGTAGAGACTGAGGGTAAAAAGAAAAAGAACAGAAATGGTAAGATAGGCATTAACAAGAAAAACAGTTATTCTCCTGACAAGTTTGCTCCTAGGAAAACTTGTGGTAATTGCAATAGTGTCAATCATCTATCTTCTAATTGCAAGTCTGTTAAAAGGACTCCTGTTCATGTACCTCAATCTATGCCAAGTATGCCTGCAATGCCTGTTATGCCTGGTTTGTATCAGAATGCTAGTTTTTCAAATCCATATGTGAACATGCCATATGTGCCTAATCCTTATTTTCAATCTGTGAATATGCCACAAATGTCATGGAGCATCCCCAGCATGGATAATATGTATGCCAATTTTTCACAAATGCATGCATCAAATATTTATGCAAATGAGCATCTGTCTAAACCTATCACTCAAGCATCTACACCCAAAGTGAAGATTGCCAAGAGTGTAAAACCAAAGGCTAACAAGAAAGGACCCAAGGAAACTTGGGTACCAAAATCAACTTGATTTGTATTTTGGATTGTGTGCAGGGAAATAAGAGGAATCTATGGTACCTAGACAGTGGATGTTCTAGGCATATGACAGGAGATTCAACCCTGCTCACAGAGTTCAAGGAGGAAGCTGGCCCTAGGATTACCTTTGGAGATGACAGCAAAGGATATACTAAGGGATATGGCTTGATTACAAAGGACAATGTCATCATTGAAGAAGTGGCTTTAGTTGAAGGTTTGAAGCACAATTTGCTGAGTGTCAGTCAGATTTGTGACAAAGACTATGAAGTAAAGTTCATTAAAGAAGCCTGTGTTGTTTCTACCAAGAAAAACAACAATGTGGTTCTGACAGGCTTTAGAAAAGGAAATGTTTACATAGCTGACTTCAACTCAGTATGCTCAGAATCCATTACTTGTCTCTTCAGCAAAGCAAGCAAGGATGAGAGTTGGCTATGGCATAAAAAGCTGTCTCATTTGAATTTTAAAATAATGAATGATTTGGTAAGAAAGGATCTTGCTAGAGGAATCCCTCAATTGGAGTTCATCAAAGATGGACTGTGTGATGCCTGCCAATTAGGGAAGCAAAAGAAATCATCCTTCAAGAGCAAGGCAGAGTCATCTATTGTTAAGCCCCTTCAATTGCTGCATATGGACTTATTTGGTCCAGTAAATGTCATGTCCATCTCAAAGAAGAAATACTGCCTGGTGATTGTGGATGATTTTTCTAAGTTTACATGGACTTTCTTCCTGCACTCCAAAGATTGTGCAAGTGAAATCATCATCAATCATCTCAGACAAGTAAACAATGGTTCTGAAGTAAAAGTACAAAGAATCAGGAGTGACAATGGCACTGAATTCAAAAATTCCACAATGAATATTTTCTGTGAAGAGAATGGAATTGTCCATGAGTTTTCTGCTGCTAGAACATGTTGGATATTTTAGTGTAATTGGATTGGCTAGTTGATCAATGTAATCGTAATGCTACATCGAACAAGTCAGGAGAATGTGGAGTGCATGCTCTGTTCGAGTTCGTTATGATTTCAGAATTATTGCTTATGGGACATGTCTATTGGCATCAGATGAGGTGTGTCTATTGGAAAAGACACACCTTGAGGTGTGTCTATTGGCATTGGACATGACTGTTGGAAATGAGATGTGTCTATTGGAAAAGACACATCTTGAGGTGTGTCTATTGGCAAAAGACACATCTGTTGACATCTATAAATAGGTGTGACATTGATCATTTTATACATAGGTTCATTTTGAAATACACAGCAAAATTCATTCTCTCTTCTTGCAGATTTTCTGATTTTATCCGATTGAATTATTTGGGTGAACCACAAATAACTTCAATCTGAAAGTGATTACACGACTTCAGAAAAATCCAAGTTATCACCCAATTCCCCAACAAAGATTGAAGTTATCTATTTTCTGAAGATGGCAAACTCAGAATCTGCAAGAGACATGACAAGCAAGTTTGCAAAGTTGGACAAGTTTGAGGGTCAAGATTTTAGAAGATGGCAAAAGAAGATGCATTTTCTATTGACAACGCTGAAGGTTGTATATGTTCTGAGTACCCCCATTCCAGAAGTGGTTGAGGATGAAACCGCTGAACAAACAAGGAGGCGTTGCAAATGGGAAAACGCTGATTACATCTGCCGCGGTCACATCTTAAACGGTATGTCTGATTCCCTTTTCGATGTATATCAAAATGTTGAGTCAGCAAAAGAATTGTGGGATTCTCTTGAATCCAAATACATGGCAGAAGATGCTTCTAGTAAGAAGTTTCTGGTCAGTAATTTTATGAATTACAAAATGGTCGATTCTAGACCTGTGATGGAACAATACAATGAATTGTTGAGAATTCTGGGACAGTTTGCCCAACACAATCTGAAGATGGATGAATCTATCTCAGTTTCTGGTGTTATAGACAAACTACCACCATCATGGAAGGATTTTAAACACTCCTTGAAACATAACAAAGAGGATATGACTCTGGTTCAACTTGGAAGTCACTTCAGAATTGAAGAGGCTTTGAGGACTCAAGAAATTGAGAATAATCCTAATGGCAAGAACCAAGTCAGTAACTCTTCTGTGAATATGGTTGAAGATGGTGGATCTTCAAAGAATTCTAAGTATGGCAAGGGTGATAAACGAAAGTTTAAAGGAAACAACAACAATTCTTCCAACAAAAAGCCTAAGATGGCATGTTGGAAGTGTGGCAAACCTGGACATTTCAAGAAGGATTGTCGGGTTGGTAAAGGCAAGCAAGAAAAGCAAAATGCTGGTCCAAGTGGATCCAAGGATCCAGAATTGCAACAAGGTCAGATTTTAATGCAAAATTGTAATTCTAGTCAGAATTATGTGTCACTAATATCTGAGGCATTTTATGTGCAGGATGACAATGTTGCTTGGTGGATTGATTCAGGAGCAACGAGTCATGTATGCAAAGATCTTCGTTGGTTCATAGACTTTCAACCAATCGAAGATGGATCTATCTTAAAGATGGGAAATGTTGCAACTGAACCGATCAAAGGACTAGGAAATGTCAAGATAGTTTTTACTTCTGGCAAATGTATATTATTAAATAAAGTGTTGTATGTTCCTGGGATTCGTAAGAATCTCTTGTCTGGTGTTGTATTGAACAATTGTGGATATAAACAAGTTTATGAAAGTGACAAATATATATTGTCAAAACATGGCTCTTTTGTTGGCTTTGGCTATTTGTGTAATGGCATGTTTATGTTGAATGTTAATACTCCATTTATTGATGAATCTGCTTGCATGGCTTCTACTAGTACTAGCAATAATTTGAACAAACCAGAATTATGGCATGCTAGACTAGGACATGTACATTACAAAAGAATAAAGGATATGTCTAAAATGAGTCTCATACCTGCTATTGATTTAGACAATGAAAAATGCAAAACATGCATGTTGACAAAGATAACAAGAAAGCCCTTTAAGGAGGTTAATAGGGTGTCTGGTTTTTTAGAATTAATACATAGTGATTTGTGTGATTTCCATTCTACACCATCATTAGGAAATAAAAAGTATGTAGTTACTTTTATTGATGATGCTACTAGATATTGCTATGTATATTTATTGCATGCTAAGGATGAAGCTCTTGACTTCTTTAAAATTTTTAAAGAAGAAGTAGAGCTACATCAGAGTACCATGATTAAAAATCTACGTACTGATAGAGGAGGTGAGTATTATGATCCGGTTTATTTTCAATCTACTGGTATAATACATCAAACCACGGCTCCTTATACACCACAGCAAAATGGTGTGGCAGAGCGAAAGAATAGGACTTTGAAAGAAATGGTTAATTCCTTGTTATCCTACTCGGGTTTGAGTGAGGGATTTTGGGGTGAGGCTATGTTGACAGCCTGTTACTTATTGAATCGAATTCCTAGTAAGAGGAATAAGATTACCCCTTATGAACTTTGGTGTAAAGAGTCACCAAAATTGAGTTTTCTGAGAGTTTGGGGATGTAGAGCAGTTGTAAGACTCACTGAACCCAAAAGAAGAAACTTGGGTGTACGAGGTATAGATTGCATATTTGTTGGTTATGCTGAGCATTCTATAGCATATAGATTCTATGTGTTAGAATCTAATGACTATGTATCTGTGAACTCGATTATCGAGTCAAGAGATGCTATTTTTGATGAAAATAGATTTACATCTATACCTAGACCAAGGGACATGCTTCAGATTTCTTCTAGTAGGAACTCGGTTTCTACTGAAGATGTGAATGGACCGTCTGAACCAAGGAGAAGCACTAGAGCTAGAAAGGCAAAGTCTTTTGGAGATGATTTTCATCTTTATCTAGTAGAAGGCTCTAGAGATGAAATTGAATATCAATACCAATATTGTTTTCTTATTGAGGAGGATCCAAATACTTTTAGCGAAGCTATGAAATCTAGGGATGTTGCATTCTGGAAAGAAGCTATCCAAGATGAAATGGATTCTATCATGAATAATAATACTTGGGAATTGAGTGATCTGCCCCCTGGCTGTAAAGCGTTGGGAAATAGATGGATCTTCAAAAGGAAAATGAAGGTGGACGGTACCATAGATAAGTTTAAAGCCAGATTGGTGATCCAAGGTTTTAGACAAAAAGAAGGGATTGACTATTTTGATACTTATGCTCCTGTTGCTAGAACCTCCACTATTAGGTTGTTAATAGCACTTGCTGCTATACACAACCTTGTCATTCACCAAATGGATGTGAAAACTGCATTCTTGAATGGTGAATTAGATGAAGAGATTTATATGAAACAACCCGAAGGGTTTGTTATGCCTGGTTGTGAGAACAAGGTGTGTAAATTGAAGAAATCAATTTATGGTCTGAAACAAGCACCAAAGGATTGGCATGATAAATTTGATACTGTGGTCTTGTCTAACGGTTATTTTCTTAACCAAGCAGACAAGTGTGTATATAGCAAATTTGATGCTTCTGGTAAAGGAGTTATAATTTGTTTATATGTGGATGACATGTTGATTTTTGGGACTGACGAAAATCAAGTGGATAAAACCAAGAAGTTCTTGTCATCTAATTTTGATATGAAAGACATGGGGGAGGCTGAGGTGATTCTTGGTATAAGGATCAAGCGAGAGAACAATGGCATTTCAATTTCTCAATCTCATTATATTGAGAAGATTCTTAAAAGATTTAACTTTAAGGATTGTTCTCCTGTTAGCACTCCTCTTGATCCTAGTATTAAACTCCTACCTAATACAGGTGTTGCAGTATCTCAACTTGAATACTCAAGGGCTATTGGTAGTCTCATGTATGCCATGATAAGCACTAGGCCAGATATTGCCTATGCTGTTGGAAAGCTTAGTAGGTATACTAGCAAGCCAAGCACACATCATTGGCAAGCCTTAAGCCGAGTGTTCAAATACTTGAAAGGAACCATGGATTATGGTTTGACATATACTGGATTTCCTTCGGTTATTGAAGGTCATTCAGATGCAAGTTGGATTTCCAATAAGGAGGATCATTCTTCCACAAGTGGATGGGTATTCCTTCTTGGGGGAGGTGCTATCTCTTGGGCATCAAAGAAACAAAGTTGCATTACTGATTCAACGATGGAATCTGAATTTGTGGCATTATCAGCGGCTGGTAAAGAAGCTGAATGGCTAAGAAATCTGATTTACGAGATTCCATTGTGGCCTAAACCGATATCTCCCATATCTATCAGGTGTGATAGTGAATCTGCCTTGTCTAATGCTTATAGACAAGTGTTCAAAGGCAAGTCTAGACACTTAGGTGTTAGACACAGCATGATTCGTGAGCTAATCACGCATGGTGTTATATCAGTGGAGTTTATAAGAACTCAACATAATTTAGCCGATCATCTAACCAAAGGGTTGAGTAGAGATCTTGTGCACAAATCGGCCGTGGGGATGGGATTAAAGTCCATCGAATAACCTCTCATGTTGAGATACCCAATTCCCATCTAATATGACATTAGGTGCTGAATTCAATGTGGAAAGCTTAACATTTAGAGATTGGAACACATTAAAGCATCATCCCAAGGTATGTGTTCAGCCCTGCAAGTTAAGGAGGTTGAAGTTTGTCTTCTTAATAGTTCTTTTGAAAAATTGCATATGCAGGTGCGAGAATAAAAGAACTACCTATTTGAGCATGAAGTTTAGCCGCTTCAAGAAGCTTGGACTTGGCTTTGATATGCTTATGAAGGATTAGGACACTAGGCTAGTAAAAGATAGTGTCAAGTAAGAACATTTGAGAATGTAAATTTATGTGTATATTATCTTCATGTATTCACTATGAATAACCAAGGTTCAATCCATAGTGATACCTTGATATTCGAATATTTGGAATGTGTAATATACTAATGTGAAATTCAATCGTCACGATATTTCATTTATGCATAAGTTTGTCGTTTGTTGTGATTTTGTTTAGTTAATCATGGATTACGCTAAAATGGGGGAGGATTGTTGGATATTTTAGTGTAATTGGATTGGCTAGTTGATCAATGTAATCGTAATGCTACATCGAACAAGTCAGGAGAATGTGGAGTGCATGCTCTGTTCGAGTTCGTTATGATTTCAGAATTATTGCTTATGGGACATGTCTATTGGCATCAGATGAGGTGTGTCTATTGGAAAAGACACACCTTGAGGTGTGTCTATTGGCATTGGACATGACTGTTGGAAATGAGATGTGTCTATTGGAAAAGACACATCTTGAGGTGTGTCTATTGGCAAAAGACACATCTGTTGACATCTATAAATAGGTGTGACATTGATCATTTTATACATAGGTTCATTTTGAAATACACAGCAAAATTCATTCTCTCTTCTTGCAGATTTTCTGATTTTATCCGATTGAATTATTTGGGTGAACCACAAATAACTTCAATCTGAAAGTGATTACACGACTTCAGAAAAATCCAAGTTATCACCCAATTCCCCAACAGAACACCTCAGCAAAATGGGGTTGTTGAAAGGAAAAACAGAACTCTCATTGAAGCAGCTAGAACAATGTTAAGTGAATCAAGATTGCCAACATATTTCTGGGCTGAAGCTGTCAACACTGCCTGCTTCACTCAGAATATTTCCTTGATCAATCAAGCTAGAGGAATGACTCCTTACCACTTATTCACCAACAAGAAACCAACATTAGCTTTTCTCCATGTCTTTGGATGTAAGTGTTTTGTGCTAAGGAATCATGGAGATAACTTGGGCAAATTTGAAGCAAAGGCAGATGAAGCTATCTTTGTTGGGTATGCAGCAGGGAAAGCCTATAGAGTCTACAATTTAAGAACCAACATTGTCATGGAATCTGTACATGTTGTGTTTGATGATCAGAAGATTCTAGGTCTGAATGATGAAGGCTTCCATGAAAAGTTGAGATTTGAAAATGAGGTAGAAGGAAGAATGTACATTGATGATGATGAGGAAAATGAAGATCATGACCTTGGAAATTCACCTAGAGCTGTTGGTCCAACTAGAAGTGATGCTAACACTGGAAATGAAGCATCCGTTGACAGTCATACTAGATCATCAGATGCATCCGTTGACAGACATTCTCATGTATCCGTCGACAGGCAAAATGGAGCATCCGTTGATAGACAAAATGATGCTTCTGTTGACAGTCAACTTCATAATTCCTCAAGGACAACAAACTCAGGGGGAGTTTCTCAAAGTCAAAACTCAATATCCAATCAACAATATCATACTCACGTAGATGAAGCAACCTCATCTAGATCAAACCTTCCACCTTCAAGAAAATAGACCAGAGATCATCCTTTTGAGTTAATCATTGGTGACTCAAACTCAAGAGTCCAAACTAGGAGAGCCACACAAGAAGAATGCCTATACAGTAGTTTCCTGTCTCAAGAGGAACCTAAGAAAGTGGAGGATGCTCTTCTAGATCCAGATTGGGTCTTAGCAATGCAAGAAGAGCTAAACCAATTTGAGAGAAATAAAGTATGGAAGCTTGTGCCCAAACCTGATGATAGAGGTATCATAGGTACCAAATGGGTTCTCAAGAATAAGACTGATGAAAATGGCATAATTGTGAGGAATAAAGCTAGATTAGTGGCAAAGGGCTATTCTCAAGAAGAAGGAATAGATTTTGATGAAACTTTTGCACCAGTGGCAAGACTTGAGGCCATCAGAATTTTCCTAGCCTATGCAGCACATGCCAACTTCAAAGTCTATCAGATGGATGTTAAAAGTGCCTTTCTAAATGGGGAACTGGAAGAAGAGGTATATGTCCATCAACCTCCTGGCTTTGAAGATCCAGAATTTCCAGATTATGTATATCTTCTCTTGAAAGCACTTTATGGTTTGAAGCAAGCACCAAGAGCCTGGTATGACACTTTATCTCAATTTCTTTTGGAGAATCACTTCACTAGAGGTACAGTAGATAAAACTTTATTTCATAGAAATGTCAATGGTTCTTCAATACTTGTTCAAATCTATGTAGATGATATTATTTTTGGGTCTACAGATGAGAAGCTTTGTAAAAGGTTTGCCAAACTTATGCAAAGTAGGTATGAAATGAGCATGATGGGTGAATTAACTTACTTTCTTGGCTTACAAGTAAAGCAAGTTAATGAGGGAATTTTCATAAGTCAAACAAAATATATTTATGATCTCTTAAAGAAATTTGACTTAATGGATTGTGCCTCTGCAAAAACACCTATGGCCACTGCAACTAAGCTTGAGTTGAATACTAAGGAAAAATCTGTGGACATCTCAAGCTATAGAGGCATGGTAGGCTCACTTCTATATATAACAGCTAGTAGACCTGATATAATGTTTTCCACATGTCTTTGTGCTAGATTTCAAGCTGACCCTAGAGAGTCTCACTTGATTGCTATTAAGAGAATTTTCAGGTATCTCAAGGGAACACCAAACCTTGGCATTTGGTACCCAAGAGATTCTGGCTTTGATCTAATTGGCTATTCAGATGCAGACTATGCAGGTTGCAGAATTGATAGGAAAAGTACTACAGGCTCCTGTCAGTTTCTAGGGAATAGGCTTGTGTCATGGTTCAGTAAGAAACAGAACTCAGTCTCCACTTCTACAGCCGAAGCTGAGTACATTGCAGCTGGAAGTTGTTGTGCACAGATTCTTTGGATGAGGAATCAACTTATTGACTATGGTCTAAAAGTTGAGAAGATTCTAATTTTCTGTGACAACACTAGTGCTATTGCCATCACAGAAAATCCTGTGCAACATTCGAGAACCAAGCATATTGACATCAAATACCATTTCATCAGAGAGCATGTGATGAATGGTACAGTAGAAATGCACTTTGTGCCAAGTGAAATGCAGCTTGCAGATATCTTCACCAAGCCTCTTGATGAATCTTCATTCACAAGGTTGGTAGGTGAACTAGGTATGCTTAATTTTTCATAATTCCTAGTGGTATCTAATAATACTGTATTGCAGCTAGAAATGTGTTTTGATTTACTTGAGAATTAAAAACTCTCAGAATAACTCTTAGCATAAATTTTGTCTAAGGCAAAATTTGCTTATCAACGGATATCCTTTTATCCGTTGGTAGTGTAAACACATTACTAGATTTTCGTATGTCAACGGATAACAGGTTGTCCACGTCATCGATGGATAAACTGTTTTCTCAACCATCCAATCTTTATCCGTTGATATACATATTCTTTTTATATAGCCGTTGATAAACGTGTATAATTAGTCACGGCTGTACTTCTTTTCTTTTCATTTATTGTCTGACAGTTACTTTTGACCAATGAGGTAATTACTCTTAATTATTTCATTTTTAATTCTTGGAATATATAAAAGGCTGTTTTGTATCCTCACATTTCACCTTTATTCATTTTCAAGAGTCTCATTAGTTAACTGCATCTTCTTCACTAAATCTCTCTCTGCAACAAAAGCTCAAACACTCCAATGGCGCCTATTGTTAAGATGATGTCTTCCACCGGGTTTACCTATGAGAAGAACAATTTCGCGGCCTTTGTTGATACTGTGAACGCTCCAGAAGCATATCACACCATGATGAATTTCGTGAAGAAATGCAAACTGTCATATGCTATGACTGCCACCACTCCTCTAATCCATGAGGTTATCGAAGAGATGTGGGCATCTGCTGAGTACAATGGCACAGACGGTACACTTGCTTTTTCTTTAAAGGGTAAAAATTATGTAGTTAATTCTGATGTGTTAACTGCTTGTTTAAAATTGCCTGAGAATAACTGTCTGAAGGAACCCAGTAATGCTGAAATTGTTACCATGCTTAATTCCATAAATTATACCCTTAGTACTGAGAACTTAGGGAAAATTGTTAGAAAAGGTATGGTTAAGGAATGGAGTTATCTTTGTGATGCCTTCATTAAAACTTTTTCTGGCAAGATTAGTAGCTTTGATGATGTTACCAACTCCATGCTAGTTATGCTATGTATGCTTTTAACTGATAAATTCTATAATTTTGGCACACTAGTCATGTATGAGATAGCAGCTAAATTAGGTAAAAAGGGAACTAGGAGCAAGAATGTTTATTTTTCTAGATTTTTAATGCTCCTAGCACTGCATGTATCTGAGAATGAGCTATCCATTGCTAACCCGGATAGCAAGTTCAATTGTTTTGTTCAGGAGAAGAGAGTCTTAAGTGATTTGATTCGAATGAACCTAAATGCAGAAGTACAATTGGTATATCTACCAATTGTTCAGGTAACTGTTTCCAACCCTGAAATTCCTATCTCCAACCCCCAAATTTCTTTGCCTTCTAGTGTCACAATGGAGTCTGTGACTGTGACCAAACAGGCTCCTACCAAAGTGACCAAATCCAAAGTTCCTAAACCACAATCTAAAAGACAAACCTCAGGTGTCTCTCAAAAGGCATCTGTTGCAAAAACTACCAAAGCTCTTGAGGGGAGTGTGAAGGTGGTAGTGAGTGGTGAGGGACAGGGTGAACATCAAAGAAGCCCTAAGGATAAGGAAGGTAAGGCAGGTGCAACCAACATTTCAGTCTCTCAAAAGACTGTTAATGAACCTACAAGCCAAATTCTAGTTACATCCTCTCAACAGGGTGTGACTACTAATTTAAGTTCCATTTCAGGAACACAGCACAAAAGGGCAAGGGACACAGATAGCTCTCACTCAAAAACCTATGGTAGAAGGGTAAAATCCAAAACCATTGGGGAATCACAGGGTGCACACACTGTACAGCAAACTGTACCTTCTCAAATTCAGTTTGATGTGACTTCAATAAATGTGGAGTCACAGCCCCTTGATCTTAACCTTCAAATCGATACACATTTTGATCCACCATCACCAACTCCATCTCTGGATGTGGATATGATATCTACATCAATTCCTGATTCTCCATCTTTAAAATTCATGGAGAAGCCCCACTCAACAATTGGTGGTCATCCTCTTTTAGATGATTTGTTGGGCCATCAATCTTCCATTCCTGAATTCACAACACTATCTGTGGCCTCTTCCTTAAAATCAATCACCACAGATTCAGTGTTGGTTTTCACTTCAACGGATACTCGTTTACCTTCATCAACGGATATCCTTCATCCGTTGACAAGTGTTTCTCCATCAACGGATATGTCTTCAACTAACTATCCGTTGACAGCAATAACTACTACATCAACGGATACACCTTATCCGTTGACAACTCTCTCTACCACTGCAAAATGTGACATTCCTATGTCAACTGTGGAGGAGTTTGTAGTAATTGAAACACTTTTAGGAATGAGGGAAGGGAGTGAGAGGCTGCCTTGTGAGCAGGCAAAAGGAGAGAAAATCAATGAGAGGCTGACCATTTCTTCCGGTCAGGCAAAAGGAGAGCTAGAGAGTTCCACCTTAGTAGGTGAAGGTGAGGGTGTGAGAGGTGTGAGCCAGGGGAGCCCCTGATGCAAGAAAAGAGAGATGAGAGGAGAGAAGGGACTACAGGAGTAATAAGGCAGGAAGAATCAGCCATTGCAAGTGAGTTAATGGAGGTTAATGAAGCTTCCAAAGAGATGGAATTTAGACAAGAATATCAGTCAGTTATTGACTCCATCTCTTTGGATCCTGAAACCTTTACTCATCCTGTTTCTGCCTATCAAGTCATGGCACAACAGGGCAATGTGGAGGCAGAGGAGGCAATGCACCTAGTGCACACCTCAGAATCTCTTCAAAGAGCAAAAGAAGCTTTACAAACCCTGTCTCCAAATGCTGGAAGTGAAGAGTTTGGCAGTGATGACAGTCAAAGTTCAGATGGTGAAGAAATAAATGAAGATGAAACTCCAGGATGGATGTTTTCCAATGCCACTGAACTTGGGCATCTCAATGTGGAAATCATGAAGCAATACCAATCTGCTAAGGCTGAGCACCAAACTGCAGAACCACAGAGAAAGACTGTTCTTGAGCAAGTAATGGCCTCCCTGAAATTACAAAAGATGCAATCTGTTATTCAAAGAACACAGCAAGAGGAGGTCCAGTCTGCAATTAGAGATATGAAAATAGCACTAGATGCCAGGATTGAGGCACTAGCTCCTACTACCACTCAGAAGGTGCTTTCTAGCAAACTTCTCAAAGAAGATAGCCTGGCTAAGTCTGTTCAGCTTCTTTCCTCAAGGGTGGATAGTATGGAATCTCAATTGCACACCATCATTGCCAATCAAACAAAACAAACTCAACTACTGGAAATGCTACTTGCAGCTTCAACCCCAACCCTTGATGCTAACAAAAAGGGGGAGAAAATGGGAACAAGCACAGAAGAGGCTGCAACATCTACTGGCCAATTTCAAACTACCAGTAGTGAGATAGCACAGATTGAGGGGGAGCAACAGCCAATTGTAGTGGTCAATCCAACAGAGTTTGAGATAAAGGCTTCCCCTGTGAAGAAACAAGTGGCTTTGCCTGAGATTCAAAGCTTAGAAGACATCTCAGATGGTGAAAGGCAAACCAGGATAGAAGCTTTGGAAAAGATAAACAAGGAGGCTAATGAAAGAATTCTAAGGACAGAGAGGATGATCAATGAATCAATTGCATCATCTCTGTTCCTTAATGCTCAATCTTCTGCTCCAACAATATCAACCACAATCATGAAGGTGCTCACTCCAAGGGTTGTGACTCCTACATTCTATGATGCTGAGCCATCATTTGTCAAAGAATTTGAACCAGCTATCAAAACCAGAGCCTACTCACCACCAAAGGAAAATGGGAAGAACAAGCTTCAATTGGACTACCCATTTCCCAAGAATGATGAAGAAAAGCTAATGGGAAAAACAATTATGGAGTTCAAAGTTTAGACAAATAAGAGTGTAAGAGATTGGATGGCTGTAATCATGAGGAATGGAAAAGTATTAAATATATCCAACAGTCATCCTAGATTTGTGGAAACTAAAAGAGAAGAAGTCTCCAGAATCCAAAGGGAAGCCCATCCAAGTACAGAAAATCAACATGAAAACTCAGAAGAGAAGCAAGCCAGGCTAGCTCAAGAGTTAATGGATGAGGTAGAGGTTGAAATGAAGGAACCTGAGGAAGTTCCCAAAATCAAACCTAGAAGAAGGAAAGCTAAAACCAAGAGGGTTCTTTCTCCAGAACCCCCTCCAGAAAAAGAAACAATTGGTTCACCAGTACCTATGTCTGCAACAGTAATCGACCCAACTGTAAACTTTCATGGTGACCCCATAAGGCCTAAAGAGGAACCAGTGAATTTTGATTCAATTGAAGTTCCTTCATTCTTGCTAAATCCAAAACAGAAGAAAAGGGCTCCAAAGAAGCAACTTTCAAAGGGACCAGTTCAAGTTGCTAGGGTACTTGCCATTGTCAAACAACCAATCTTGGAAAACAAAGAAGACTTTATCTATCAGGCAGAAATTGAAGAATACTCTGACATGAATCTATATTTGGATGAACTGTTAGAAGTAAGAGGAATTGACAAGTACAAGAATCAGCCTGAGAGATTAGTGTTTGTCTACAAGGGAGGAAGTCAGAGGACATGGCCACTAAAGAAGGTTCTTGGAGAGAATTATCATACACTGACCAGAGTGTTCTCAGCATTCAAGAGACACACAGGGTTCTCTGAGATAGCCAGAAGGGAGATAATTAGCAGAATAGAAGAAATAAGGAGAGAATGGAACTCACCCTCAAGTCTACCAAAGAAAATGAAGATCCCTTATAATGGACAGAAAATCCACATTCAACCCTTTTGGATGATGAAGTTCAGGGATGATGAGGGCACTAGGAGATTCTTCAGGTTAGAAGACCAACTGTCAAAGGCTAGTTCTGACTACCTGAGATGGTTACAACTAAAGCTAAATCCAAAGGTTGTTGAAGAAGATACCTTCTATAGGCAACTTCAAGTGCAAATTGAGTCCAACTCTGCCAAGGAAGGAAAGTCAAGGGTGCAGCCAACCAGAGAGAGGAAACCTCATTAATCTGCTCAATCTAAAGGAGCACATCTCTGATAAGTTTCTTAAAGCTTTCTGTTTTTAATTTTTGTAGCTTAATACAATGTTTGCATACTGTAGTGTGTATATATCGTTAGGAATGTTTTGTTATCATCAAGGTTCTGAATTTATGCTTTATTGCCATCAAGTATAAATTGGGGGAGATTGTTAGGAATATGTTGTAGTTGATGATAACTTAACATTCAAGCAAAATTGTATAAGTCAAGTTTTGTAACTGTCAACGGATAAGACCTTATAACTCTATTCGTTGACAGGTAGCTCATCAACGGATGAGGTTTTGTAGCATACTGCAATATCTCTATTTATCAGTTGATAGTGTCTTTATTCAGAGTCATGTTGACCATCAATGGATAGGCAGAATAGGGTAGCCAATTGTAAATAAGCTATGCTATGTAATTCTGTCTAAGTGAAAATGTATCAACGGATGAGAACAGGGCTCTATCAACGGATACAACTCAAATCTACTCGATCAACGGATACAGCTCAAACTACCATCAACGGATAAGTAGGCACAACATCAACGGATAATCATTGTCACTTTATCCTATGCTAGGAATTAGCAGTTGATAAGGACAGGTTTGACTGACAGATCACATGGGTTGATAGTAGGTATAAAAAGCAATATGGCAGCCATACTTTGGAAACACAGAAGAAAGAAGCATTCCATTTACATAGTACATACAAGAAAGGTGCAGGGGACATATCTGTTCACAAGGACAACCTTTCGGCTACATGTGGATTTGGAGTGGAGTAGCAAGTCAACTTGAATTAGATTAATATTATCTTATTCCTGTAGCACTTGTAAACTTGGGATATATAACCAAGTGTAGCAACTCTTTAGATTGTAAGAAAACATACATATTTGCTTAGGGTTTCTTGAATATCTTTAGAAGCAAAGAGTTGTAAACACAGAAGCTGTGTACATTTGTATCACAGGGTTTTCTTCGAATAAAAGTCTCAGGTGGTACATTCAACCACCTGATTTTTTATGTGGTTGTGAACTATTTCTATTCAGCAATTATTTCTTTATAGATTTCTGTGGTTTTTATCAGAAATTTTATAACTATCAAGAATTGTATTTAACCCCACCTTCTACAATTATACAAGTGTGTAATCTGGGAATAACAAAAACACTCAGAATCTCAAGAGATAATATAATTATGAATTTTTACATTAATCCTATTTAGCGTAGAATACCTACATTAATAATCCTATTCAATATAGAAAACCTAATTATATATGATTTAAATCATTGACAAGCATTTTTTCGTATTTTAATATAAATACATTTTTTAGTTTACATGTTAAAATATTAAATATTTTTTATGTTAGATCCAACATTTTTTATCTATTTATTTTAAGATCTAACAGTTCTTATTTATTTTATCGTACTGAGGATCAGACTAACAACTACCAAAGTTTTAGACAAAATCCCTCCTACACTCATTATTAAAACTGTATTTGGTTGTTAGTACAACTATCTTCAAATAACAAGAAAGTTATTTTGATAATCAAAACAAACTATAAGTAGATTTCCTAAATAGAATAAAATTTTCAATATAAAAAATTGTCAATTCCATCTCTCTTTTGTTTCTTGGTAGTTTTAATTGGAAAAAATTGTTAAATCATCACTAAATTAAAGATTATTTTTTTAATTTCACGTAGGCTATAAAATCATCCAAATCAAGTTTTAAGAATTCAAGATAAAACAAATAAAAAATTGAACGTGTAAAATCTTATGTATATATCAATTTCATAACAACAATTTGATATGTAAATTAATAACAAATAAATAATTAAAAAAATATAATAAATATTAGAAAAAAAACCATACATTACACGGATTATAAGCTAGTATTAAAAATAGTGTATTTTTGCCATTGAAAAATGAACAAAACATTTCGACCAAATATATATATATGTAAGTGGACCGATCTACCTATGTACAGTTTTATATTCAGCAAACATTGGTCGTTCAACACTATAAGAGTGTGTTCACTTGAAAAGAATGGAATGAGGTAGGAATGGAATGAAAATTGTAAACAAAATTTATGAAGAAAGAGGGATGTTGGGGGAAATAATGAACAAATATGAGGGAGAAGAAGTTTTTTATGATGAAGATTGGGAATGGAGCATTCCTTCCAAAACATGTGGATTAGAATTCTAGTTCAAATTATTTGGAGAGGAATGAAGCAAGGAATGAAATTTATAAACACTTTCCCCAATCTCCCCCAAATAATAGCATAAATTTCATTCCATTCTCCCCTCATTCCATTCAATCCAAGTGAACATAGCCTAAGGGTGTGTTCACTTGGAAAGAATGGAATGAAAATTGTAAACAAAATTTATGAAGAAAGGGGGATGTTGGGGGAAATAATGAATAAATATGAGGGAGAAGAAACTTTTTATGATGAAAATTGCAAGGAAAATGATGAAGATTGAGAATGGAGCATTCCTTCCAAAACATGTGGGTTAGAATTCTAGTTCAAATTATTTGGAGGGAAATGAAGCAATGAATGAAATTTATAAACATTTTCTCCAATCTCCCATAAATAATAGTATAAATTTCATTTCATTTTTCCCTCATTGCATTCAATTATAGTGAAATAACCTAAAGATGTTTCTCAATTCTCATTAACAGTAGCTGGCTATCTTCGGCAGTCAGCACAACGTAATAATGTTAATAAGAGCATAACGGGAATAGCTAAAATTGGTTGGCTAAATTGGACCTGTAGGACATTATGTAAAATTTGTTGAATCTGTAAGACATTTTACTTCAATGGTATTAACTATATTGGTTGGCTATGTTTTAAAAATAGTATGTTATTAATAATTTAGGTTGTTATAAATAGAATATATCACTTCAATTTGGTAATGAATGATGTGGAATCTTCTTACAGATTTCTTACAGATATATAGAGGTTCGACAAATATAGTCAACCTATAGAAATTATCTAAAATTATAGTTAACAGCTTTGACACATTGGAGTTCAAATTTTTTTTAGATAATCTCTATAATTTTTATTTATGGTATCTTTTATCTAATTTTAGCTAATGATTTCTTGTGGTTGGAGATGCTCTAAGTCACGGTTTAGTCATACTTTTGTCGATGGCAGTTTGGCACAAGACATTCAACACATGCGATAAAACAGGCAAAACCAAACAGTATATGTTACAGGTACACAGTACACTGGTGCCTTGTAGTTTTAGTTTTAGAAGTACCAATTATTCAACTGTGCTGCATTGATTTATGGTCTTTAGAGGTCGTATGGTTGTCATGCATTTACGTATGTGTATGTAATTGGAATACCTAGGACTTAAATACTGAAGTTAGTAAGTTACGAAATACTCATATAACGGGGGAAATCGTTCATCCACCTTTATCTAGATTAATCATATTTTTCTATACAATGTAATTTTTGTATTTAATGATGTATTAAAACTCGGATCAAGAAATAGATAAACAGTAAATACACATAATTTTGATAATCTATATGTTTTTTAAAATATTTAATATGTTAAAAAACTTGAAATTAATTTATTATTGGTGAAAAAAGATAATTAATAGGTTTAAATATAATTTTTGTAAAGATTACAATAATTGTTTAAAATGTATTACATGAAAATAATAGTTCAACCAAATAACATAAAGGAAGTGAATTTCCAGGAAGTTTAAAATTTTATTTGTCAACCTTTACCTCACTTCCCGGTAGGGCTGTAAATGAGTCGAACCGAGCCGAACTCTTAACTATTCGTGTATCAGCTCGTTATAAATACATCGAACTCGAATTCGAGCTCGAACTTTGATCGAGCCAATATTTTTGTTTGTGTATCGACTCGTTAAGAAAAAATTTATTCACGAACATGTTCGCGAACAGTTCACGAACATGTCTAATGAGCTACTATTCATGAACATCTCATAAATAGTGTTCATGAACACTTCAACCTTTTTTTCTAGAAATTTTTTAATGCAATTAAAGTAGGCTTAATGATCTTTTGGCCCTTCAAGTTTGCGCAGTTATACCCATAAAGCCCTAAGGTTTAAAGTCGTTCCTTTTCGCCCCTCCAACTTCAAAAATGTATCTTTTAGCCACAAACCGTCGTCCTTGGCCTTTAAAAGGCGACGGTTTTGTGTAAAAAAGACGACGGTAAAGTGGCTAAAAGGTACATTTCTGAAGTTGGAGGGGCAAAAATGAACGACTTTAAATCTTATGACTTTATGGGTATAACTGCGCAAACTTGAAGGGTCAAAAGGTCATTAAGCCATTAAAGTATAAATAAAATTGGGGGATGAAACATTGAAAACTCGAGAAATGCTTCGAATTTAGACTTATCAAGGAATCAAATTTGGATCAAGTTTAGTTAAAACATAACGAACTAATGTTATAATTTATAATGTAACATATGTATAATTTAATTATTATTAATAAAAATAATTTATAAATTTAAACAAAGAAAATATAATGAATAGACAAAATAAACTAACATATTACTTCGTAACACTTACTTATACAATTATTTACAAAATATCGTGAATTCAAGAACTCCCGTTAAATGTTAAAGAAATATGTTCATGAACGTATATATATGAAGTTTGTGCACAAACTTATTCATGAACCATATTAACGAACAAGTTTCACGAACTATATTAATGAACTTGCTCATGAACTATATAATCGAACTTGTTCGCGAAATTTCGAGCCGAACTATGTCGTGTTCGGGTTCAGCTCATTTACGAGACGAACCTCAAAATCGTGTTCATGTTTGACTCGTTTACAAATCGAATCGAACTCGAATCGAACTTTTTTCGAACCGGACACCGAACTATTCGTGAACGTATCAACTCATTTACAGCCCTGCTTCCCGGTAACTTTTTTATGGAAAGGAAGTACAACTTCCGCCGTTAATTTACTTCCTATTGTCTAACCAAACAACTCCTTAATGTTGTAAAAAAAAAAAAAATGTTAGAGGTACCAAATTGGGGTACTAAAAATTATTACCAAATGACATGGCATTGATTTGATTGGTTATAATTATAATGGGTCCGCCAGGGTTAACCAATTAAAACATTTCAAAATGACAAGTAGTTAGTGTCATGTCATTTTGTAACAAAATTTGGTACCTCTAACACTACTCAAAAAAAAAAAACCATCATTTCTTTAAAAACAATAGAAAACGGAACAGGAAATAAAAAAAATGATACACTAATTCTAAAATTAACAAAAAAATGACTATAGAACTTCAAATTTCTCATCCACTAATCTAATATCAGTACCTCTCCTGATGCTTGATTTAAGACAATGTCCTTTTTTTTTTTGGCTTAGACAATGTCCTTTTGCATCTTGATACAAATGTATTTAAATTAGGAGTGATCAATTTTTCTCTAAAAATTGTGAATTGATCCGTGCATGCAATTTCGACAAATTTTCAAAACATAACCGCATCACAAAATTTTAAACCGCATAAACCACATTGCAAAAATGCAAGTGATGTGGTTCATTATAATTTACACGATAAAAATAATTATAAATTTTTAATTTTTATACATGTGAAAATAATTTTCAAAGTTCTACTCAATCACATTTCTTAATTTTTATGCAGGACGTGACATTTACAGACTTAATGAAACACAAACACTTTATTATTTAAATATGGTGACACTAAAAAATAGAAAGATGGGTGCCCATAAAGTGCTAGGCACTAATAAAATAAATAGCTTGCAAACTATCCCTTAAATTATTAAAAAAAATACTAATATAATATATATTAAATATTGTGGTGCAATACAGTTTGAACCACATTTCAAAAAACTAAAACCGCACCGCGCGATTTGTCAAAATTTGAAACAGTAATCACACAACCACCACAGAAAATAAAAAACCGCATGATGTGGTTCGGTTTGGACGCTTTTTACTGTTTGAACGATTTTTGCGCTTTGGTTTGGTACAGTTTATGATCACCCCTAATTAAATGCTCTGAATTCTACATAAGCAAAATTAACATACATGCATTATGCATATAATCTCTACAGCTGCAACAAGTTTCAGCAGAAGGTAAGGTAAATTGAAATGCCCAAAGAAAAAGTATACCCAAGTTTCTAGCCATTGAGCGTGTAGCTGCAAAAGGATTCGTTTTCAGGATTAACATATTTGACGGAGAAAATAAGTAATATTGCCAACAGCCCACACAAGACATCACTTACCAAACACATCAATCATCACTTATATGACACAAATGTTTGGCCAACAATGAAAACTCTAAGCACGTCATACACCATTTTTCTTTCCTCAAATCAAATGCATCTAAGCTACCAATAATGAACAATGATCATGTCAAACAAGGGAGTAATAGAGGTCAAAGCAGCTAGTTAACAGAACATAAGAATTTAGATGGCCCGAGGGATGACAATTACTACAAAAATAACCTTATATGCAGACTTACCTAGCTATTCTTTCTTGAAAAATAGAAAAAGACAACATGACAGTAGTCCGAATCTGATAATACCTTACAGGGCTTTGATGACTTCACTAGAACTCATAAATAACACTCGTACATATACGTTACACATGCTTGCTTACCGTAACTTGCATATATCTTACATTTGCTAGTCCATTTTCTCTCCAGATACGTCTTTGTCTGAATTTTAAATTTGCTAGATCAACCCCTATCGCCATACATGCAAAATTCTATATGCAGATATAAAATCGACTACAAAGTCGCAAGAGAATGATTTTAAATCCTTGTTCAAAGTTGCAATTTGGTAAGCTTTGACACACAGGTGAAACAAGTATTCAACCTGTTCCTCTGTTTGCTTAGTCTACTCTATGCCATATGGTGGGTGTCAAAAGAAGTTAAAAAATCCACCTCCACAAGTAAAATTTTCAAATAAGGCTTTCCTGCAATTCTTCTGTCTTTGAGAAGTAAAAAAAAAAAAAAAAAAATTGCCGACTCATACAGTGGGAAGGGGTAAAGGCAGTGTTGGGTAAATCAAACTCAAAGGTGTGTGGCAATGTACCCCGCCCATTCATGATTCCACTTACAAATCCTCAAAATACAAACCTGCCTAACTGTTGGTGCTAACCACCTATTCTTCCCATTCCTAAAACCATAACGTATGCAAGAAACAAGGAATATGCAGAGTTACGCAAAGCATTCCAAGGCATCTACAACCAACAGCCTTTCAATTTAAATATATGTTTATAATGAAACAATAATATTACCAGCAAATGGTCACAAACTCACATAGAATTAGACTCAATTGGCAGGTCTCTTCCATAGAACTACTAATCACGGACAACCAGCCTAGTTCCCATTTTCCGCTACCTTCAATTATTGAATTACTGACTCTCAAGTATCATTACCTAATTTCTATTGGATTAATAGTAGAGGGAGACGTTGGAATTAAACAATCCTACTAAATGAGATACAGAGTGATCAACATAGTACATACTACCCCGCATACGATTAAATAAGCACGAACTGCATTCATCCCCACAGACATAGCCAATATAAACCCCTAACCTCATCACACATAACATTTCCTAAACCAAACCACATAACATAGCACTGCAAACACACAAACACAAATAAAACACAATCACTGCAAACACACGAAAACATATTCCGAATCAAAAATACCCATAAAAATCTCATAATAAGGCAACTTAATTAATCCAAACACAATTTAAATAGCAGTACCAATTTATCGAAATATATAATTAACATAAAATTCGATAACCGATTGTCGAAAACTAAGCAGTAAGCACAACAGCGCCACCAGCCTCCTTAATCTTCCTCTCAGCATTCTTCGAAACCAGCTTCGCCTTCACCACAACCGCCTTCGGCACCGCTCCTTTCCCCAACACCTTAAAATACCCTAACTGCGTCACATCAAGCACCGGCGCTTTATCTCCGGCGCTCTCCTTAACGTCTTGTGGGACCATTGACCAGAGCTTATCAACGTTGACTATCGGACAATAGAATTTGTTACGGAGCTTGTGAAAGTAACGCATACCGACCTTTCCGAAATATCCGGGATGGTATTTGTCGAAGAGGATGCGGTGGTGGTGCATACCGCCGGCGTTTCCGCGACCGCCGGGATGCTTGCGGTGCTTTCCGATACGGCCGTGGCCGGCGCTGACGTGTCCGCGCTTCTTGCGGTTCTTTTTCAAGCGGGTTGTCATTTTGGTGCGGCGGAGGGAGAGAGTGGGGAGGGGTTAGGGTTTGTTGGGATTTATAGGTGGGGTGACTGGTGAGAGGTCGAGAGGATGAGATTGAGGGGTTTGATATGGTTTTACCTTTTTGCCCCTATGGTTTTTTGTAATATCGAAATGTTTCGAGCAAATTTTTAATTTATTATTGTAAAAAGTGAGAATCGGATTACTATGTGTACAAGGATTGTCCAAGAATTAATCGAATATTTGGGAATTAATTTAAATAATTAATCAGGATTAATATCAATTAATTACCAATTTTTAAAATAATACTTTTAAATTATAATTGTAGAGAGAAGAAATGTAAAAATAAAATTGTACTCGATTTATATTATGTGTTCCATATGCCTAAAGTTATACAAAAATATATTTTTTTTTGGAAAGAACAACCAATAACATTGACTTATAATAAAATCATATATAAGTCAAGTTAAATCAAATAATGGGGTGTTACGACTGGATTTATGCCGGATCTTGGTTCGGTCGGACCTGCAAGTGAGAAGAATGCGAGGGTTTGGCCCCCCGATTCACCTCCGGTGTGAGAATAAGTTAGTCGGTTTTTGGTAAGGTAATTTAGAACGTAGAGTGTTTGTGCTGTGTGTAATTGTGTATGAATGATCAAATCAAACCTGACTTAACTTATTTCCTTTCATTCGACGGTTACAGGGGAGTTGGCCACGTTTTTTGGTTGTGTCCCCCGTTCTAGGAAAGTGCAACAATACGACCGTTATATCCTAAACGGGCCGGACGAATGTGGACTTCTATTCCGATTCGGATTTTGATTCTGGGCCTTCGGTTCGGCCCAGTAAGGAAGTGGGCCTCCAACATGTCCCTGAGCTTCGTTCGGAGTTATCCTCAGGACGGAGGCCAAAGCCCGAGCCCATCTTCGGAATTCATTCTTCGGACGCCTCATTTGGATAAGAAGGACGATGGACAAGGCCGAGACGTCTCCTGGGAAGTCTTGTCCCTTTATGATTGACAGCTATCCGATCTCGAGATCCGCGCTTTAATCTCCGCCGTTGAATTCGAAGTGACCCTTGTCCAAACGTCGCGTCTCTGTATTTAAGCATTCTAAAACCCATTCAATTTCACTTTTACGTTTACAAACTATACAATTTTCAGAGCAAAAATCTTATTTCTCAGAGCTTTTCGCAGGCAACGATTGGAACCGCCGTTTCATCGCCGGTCATCTTCACTTCTCCGATTCCGGTCTACGTTCAAGCGATTTATCCCCAAGAACTCAGTCTCATCAAGAATCTTCAAACTAGTAAGCGACATTTTCCCCTTTGCTTCTTTACTGTAATTGTCCTGCATTTCATATATTCATGTATGTATCTGTATGTATGTATGCATAAAATCACCTGTGCTCTTTAGACGAAATACTCGCATGTCCAAAACATTTTAGGTTCTTCTTGATGTACCATTTTACTCTTGTATTAGCATTTCCCAAGATTTTGGAATTTGTTCGAAGGTAATCTCGGCAAGAACTTCCTTCGGGATCTTCGAACCTTGAGGACACTCTTCGGACCGTCCCGATCTCTCGGAGTTCCCTTCGGAATGTCTTAGTTTCCCATAGTTTTTAGGTTTTCGGCTCCCTTCGCCCTAGGTTGTAGAATGCCCCGACCGATCCTGGCTCACTGTACTCGGCATGTTCCCCTTTTGTTTTCATCTTTTTTGTCCGAGTACAAGGCTAACGTCTCTTCATTTCCGAATGCAGGGACATGGATCGGTCAACCGAAGGTGCTGGTCCTTCGGAGGTTTCGCCCTTCAGTGACGCCAAACTATATCTAGCCGCGAATTTCAGGTCGCAGTTGACCGAAGATAAAATAGAAGATTTTCATTCCAAATATCTAGTAGAGAGGAATGTCTGGTACTTCTTCGAACCGAGGAAGAAGGACCGCATCTGGCACAACCCCGAGATTCCACCCCTCTGCGGGGGAAGTGTGGCCACCGGCATATCCGAAATGGCGTTCAAATGCGGCTTTCGGTTACCGATGTTGCCAATTCTGAAGAAATAACTGAAGCAGCTGGGGATAGCTGTAGGGCAGTTGGATCCGAACAGCTTTTTCCACATCAACGCCTTCCAAGCTCGATGCCTAGCCAAGGAGATGACTCCGAGGACAACCTTGTTCTGGCATCATTATGAGCTCCGAAGGAATACAAAGAGCAACGGCTACTATACCATAGCCCGTCGAACCGGTAGGGCCGACTGGGCTCAAACAAACTCCAGCAATAAAGGGGCCCATGAGAAGTGGGCTTTTATCTCGGGGCCGAAGATGGAGAAATATGGTCGATGGTGGGATCTCGACCCGTCCAGGTTGAAGTATCCCGAACTCCTGCAAACGGACATACACGACTACCGTCTGCTCTGCGAACTTGAAATGGACAAGGTTCCGCTATCGAATGGCAGGGATAACAATTTGTTGGTCGCCCTTTGGGGTAGTGGTAACATATATCTTTGCCTTGTTCTTGCATTTGAGTACTGCATTTTATCTTCTGCTGTACATATTTTAACCTTCTGTTATTTTGTGCAGTGTCTTCACTTCAAGAGATTGTTGAGCGCAAACGCAGGAAGGCGACCCAACTTGCTTCAGCTGCTACGGCTGAAGCCGATGGGGATGGGAAGTCGGTTCCCGATCAGAGATAGACAATTGAAACTCCGCCTGTTTCTTCTCCTCCTCGGGATATGAGGACAAACGATACAGACCTGATCACTTCGATCGACTCCCGAAAGAGAGGCCGATCGGCAGATTCTGGTCTGAAAGTATACTCTCCTCCCTGGGGAGTTATTGAAACCGATCAAATCATTGTCCCTGCTCCGTAATTATCTACCATTGTAGGTCCCGATCTCTGCCGGGGTCTCATCCTGCCAGCTGATAGGCCAACATTCGCCAAGGCGAATGACATTGAGGCTTGTACCGAGATGTTGGCTTTGCTTTCTATGGTAAACTTTTTTCTATTTGGTATTATCCATTTTATTCACCTTCAACATTTAATTCTTTTCCCATGTTTGTTTCCAGGGGGTCTCTTGGTCGGTTGTGGTTGCCGAACGGATGGAAGGGATCCAGACCAAGTTGAAGGTGGCTAATCAACTGGAAACTCGGGCGATCAAGGCTGAAGAGGACCTCTGAATGCCAACAACGATCTAGAGAGGGTCACCGGCCAAGCTAACTCCTTGAAGGCCGAGAATGATGCTTTGAGGGAGAAGTTGGAGGGGATGGACGCCTTGAAGAAGCGGGTTGAATGCAGAAGAAGCTGGACTTGATCGAAGAGCGTTGTTACCAGATGGGGTACGACGCTGCCCTGGTGAAGGCACACTCTCTCAGTTTCGATCACTCTCAAATGATTGATGTCGAGTTGGGTATGACCGATCCAGTTGGCAGGATAACATCTGATGAACCTCTGGTAGTCTCTTCGGGTGAAGATGAGCCTCTCTCCGAATAGTTTCTTTGACTTTAATCTTACTTTGATGGCCTTCGGGCTTGTAATGTTTAACATTGCCTTCGGGCTTTTCATTTGCGCCTTTGGCTTGTAATATTTTACTCTACCTTCGGGCTTAATATTTTCGCCTTCGGGCCATTTAAATTTTGCCTTAGCATAATTATTTTTATTTATGCGTCGTTGGCTTCGGCCTTAGCTTAGCCTCTGTTTCTGTTCATGCATCTTCGGCTTAAATTTGCCTTAGCACGATTATTTTTCTTTTTATGCATCTTTGGCTTCGTTCTGCCTTAGCATAATTACTGCTTATTTTTATGCGTCTTCGGCTTCATTTTGCCTTAGCATAATTACTTAATGTTTTTATGCATCTTCGGCCTCGGCCTAGCATGTATGTGCATTTTTGGTCGTAACCTAGCTGTCCCCCCCCAGTATTTAAGGGGTTTTGTAAATGATTAAGGTCCCGTTCGGTCGGTTGAAATTTTTTTCCTCCCGGCCTTAACTAATGTCAAAGCAACTTAAATACTAAGACATTTTTGTAAAGGTCCAAATTTCATTCGGTCGGCCCCAAATTTGGATTCGTCAAGTATTTGTAGCTTTAATCATAATGTACTTGAACACTAAAAATAAGTTAGAGGGCGCATGTTTTATTCGATCGGCCCTAAACATGGGTCCGTTAAGCTTAATATTGTGTACTTAACCTTTTGGCTACAAATGTACTTAGCTTAATAATAGCAGATAAAAGATGGAGCAAAACAATCTTTTCATTAATCATGCAACTCTTATATAAATTTGATTACAGATTGATGCTAGCTTAGGGAATTCAGAATAAACTTGCATAAAACAAAGTATTGAAGTAAAAAGCAATAAAATTCGTCCAGTAAGCTTACTGGTAAAAACGGCGAAGGCGAGCGGCATGCCAGGTGTTTTTGATTGGGCTGCAGTCCGATTGAGCCAATTTGTAGGTGCCTGGCCGAACCACTTCAATTACCACATAAGGTCCTTCCCAGTTCGGCATAAGCTTTCCTTGTTTGGTCGGCATAGATGCTGCCAACTCCCGTAGAACCAAATCGCCTACTTGGAAAAATCTCTTTTTGACTTCATAATCATAATACTGTGCAGCTTGGAGTTGGTACCTTAAGTTTCTTTGATGGGCTGCCTCCCTATCTTCCTCCAGTAAATCCACATTCGGTCGGAGTCCGGACTCATTTGTTTTCACATTAAACACTTGTGTTTGGTAAGACTCTAAGCCGACTTCAACAGGCAGAAGGGCATCCGTTCCGAAGGCCATCTTGAAAGGCGTTTCCCCGGTTGAAGATCTTGCAGTGGTTCGGTAGGCCCAAAGGACCCAAGGTAATTCTTCAGCCCAAAGCCCCTTGGCTTCACCCAGCCTCTTCTTGATTCCATCAAAAATAATTTTGTTGGCTGCTTCGATCGCCCCATTTCCTTGGGGGTGCCCAACTGAACTGAACTTCTGTCTAATTCCAAACTGAGCTAGAAACTTCCTGAACTTGCTTCCAATGAATTGAGTTCCATTGTCTGATACACATACCATCGGAATGTCGAACCTGAAGATTACCTGCTCTAACATGAATTTCTTTGCTGCTTCTTCGGTAATGGTGGAGAGAGGTCTGGCTTCTATCCATTTGGTCATGTAGTCGATCGCCACAATGCAATACTTGGCTTGTTTGGTACTGGTGGGCAAGATTCCCACGATGTCGACCGCCCACATGGCGAATGGGATGGGACTGAGAACTGAAGACATCTCTTCGGGTGGTTGCTTCGGTATTGTGCTGAATAGCTGGCACTGCCTGCACTTCTTTGCATATTCAAGATGCATCTTCCTTCATCTTCGGCCAGAAAAACCCTTTCCTGAGAATCTTGAAGGCTAAAGATCTTCCTGCCAAATGTTCTCCGCAAATTCCCTCGTGAACCGTCTCGAGGGCTAGCTGCTGTTCATCTTTGTCTAAACACCTAAGCAATGGCTAACTTGCCGATCGTCTGAACAAACGGCCCCCGACCAGAGTATAATTCCCCGACCGATATTTCACCTTCTGTGCTTCCCTTCGGAGAAGTGGTAGGGTACCCTTCTCCAAGAATGCCCTGATGGGAGTCATCCAATTGACCCCTTGGTGAATTTCCATACACTACTTCTTATCTATCAAAGGCGTCTTTACTTCGGTCAGATAGATGGACCCATTCAGGTTATGGGTTTCTGCCGAAGCTAGCCTTGAAAGAGCGTCTGCCCGACTGTTGTTTTCTCTAGCTACTTGAGTTAATTCAAAAGATTCAAACATCAAAGATTGCTCGCGTACCTTGAGGGCGTAGGCCTTCGTTCTGGGATCTTTTTGCCCGTACTCCCCTGAGAACTGTTTTACCACCAGCATCGAATCACTAAATGCCCTGAGGTGCTTAACTTCCAAATTTTTTGCCAAGTCTAATCCTGCCAAAAGTGCTTCATATTCGGCTTCATTGTTCGTCAACGGGAAAGTGAACCTAATAGCTTGACAGATTTTAAATCCTTCTGGGCTTGTCAGAATTAAACCTGCCCCACATTTTTCCTTGGCGACTGACCCATCCACAAACAACTTCCATTTTCCTGGTGCCTGAATTAGCTGTTCTTCGGGAGCCAAGTCATTCGGCCCCGAGAAAGAGCATTCTACCATGAAATCCGCTAGTGCTTGGGCTTTGATCGAGGTCCTTAGCGCATACTCCAAATCGTGCTCCCCTAGCTCGATCGCCCAAGCAACTACTCTGCCCGATGCCTCTGGCCTTTGAAAGATTTTCATTAACGGTTGATCTATTACTACTTTGATCGTCCTTCCTTGGAAATAGTGCCTTAGCTTTCTTGCGGCCATTACCAACCCATAGGCGAACTTCTCTGCATTTGAATATCTAGTTTCTGCATCTTTGAGAATATGGGAAACGTAGGGAGTGGTATTGTATTAAGACTTTTAAAGACTTTTAATGATTTTAAAAGTCATGGGGTATTCAATTCTAACTTTTAAAGAGTCTTTAAAAGTATGGTGTTATTCAATTAAGACTTTTAAGAAGTATTTAAGGGGGTGGTATTGTATCATGACTTTTAATGACAATTTTTGGGGTAATGACTTTTATGGATTTTATAGACTTTTAACGACTTTTAATGATTCTTGTTGAGTCATTAAAATTTCGAAATATTTTTGATGACTCCTAATGAAAGGACTTCTAAAAACTTTCATAGACTTTTTGATAGAATTTGTGGTTTACTGGACTAACTACAAAGATGATATATTAGCCTATGCTATGAAATCCTTTAACCTTTTTTCATTGCAATACAATTTCGATTGTGTGTTCTCTGATTAATCCGGCCACCAAAAAATTGAGTATAAGGTATATTTCTTGTTAACTTGAGTATTTATTGCATATTTTTATCTGAGAATTATATATTTGTCACTATTCATAGCTAATGATGATGCGTGAGCTATGTCATTAGCCATCAATATTTTTATGATGCAAGCTATTTTATTGATGTTTTATGTGAATTTATGCAAGCACAAATTTTTTAGAAACCCATGAATTACTATGATGTTTGATGGATTCTTATTTTACTTTGTGTGTTATGATCTAGTTTTACAAAATTGCAAAAGATGATCTAGTTTTACAAAATTGCAAAAGATCGCACCCTCAATAATATTGTTTACTAAAATGAATATAAATATAGAAATTGAAAACCAAGAAGAGGAAGAAAAAGAGATGGAAGAAGAGGAAGAAAGAGAAAAAAAGCGACAAGAAATTTTGAAATTATTGACAGTAGAAATTTTAAAGAAATTATTGACAGTAATGAAACAATTGTATTCAAGATGATTTTAATAGAATTATTAGAAGTCATGTCAAATCTTATCAAAAAGCTCATGACTTTTTTTTCAAGGGATGTAGTTATAATTTTTGTTAAAAGTCATTCTCATTAAAAGTCATAGACTTTTTGAATAACACGATACTTATAAAGAGTCTCTAAATGTCTAAATTTAATACCGCCCTACTTTTAAATACTTCTTAAAAGTCTTAATTGAATAACACCATACTTTTAAAGACTCTTTAAAAGTTAGTATTGAATACCCCATAACTTTTAAAATCATTAAAAGTCTTTAAAGGGGTGGTATTGTATCATGACTTTTAATGACAATTTTTGGGGTAATGACTTTTATGGATTTTATAGACTTTTAACGACTTTTAATGATTCTTGTTGAGTCATTAAAATTTCGAAATACTTTTGATGACTCCTAATGAAAGGACTTCTAAAAACTTTCATAGACTTTTTGATAGATTTTGTGGTTTACTGGACTAACTACAAAGATGATATATTAGCCTATGCTATGAAATCCTTTAACCTTTTTTCATTGCAATACAATTTCGATTGTGTGTTCTCTGATTAATCCGGCCACCAAAAAATTGAGTATAAGGTATATTTCTTGTTAACTTGAGTATTTATTGCATATTTTTATCTGAGAATTATATATTTGTCACTATTCATAGCTAATGATGATGCGTGAGCTATGTCATTAGCCATCAATATTTTTATGATGCAAGCTATTTTATTGATGTTTTATGTGAATTTATGCAAGCACAAAATTTTTAGAAACCCATGAATTACTATGATGTTTGATGGATTCTTATTTTACTTTGTGTGTGATGATCTAGTTTTACAAAATTGCAAAAGATGATCTAGTTTTACAAAATTGCAAAAGATCGCACCCTCAATAATATTGTTTACTAAAATGAATATAAATATGGAAATTGAAAACCAAGAAGAGGAAGAAAAAGAGATGGAAGAAGAGGAAGAAAGAGAAGAAAAGCGACAAGAAATTTTGAAATTATTGACAGTAGAAATTTTAAAGAAATTATTGACAGTAATGAAACAACTGTATTCAAGATGATTTTAATAGAATTATTAGAAGTCATGTCAAATCTTATCAAAAAGCTCATGACTTTTTTTTCAAGGGATGTAGTTATAATTTTTGTTAAAAGTCATTAAAAGTCATAGACTTTTTGAATAACACGATACTTATAAAGAGTCTCTAAATGTCTAAATTCAATACCGCCCTACTTTTAAATACTTCTTAAAAGTCTTAATTGAATAACACCATACTTTTAAAGACTCGTTAAAAGTTAGAATTAAATACCCCATAACTTTTAAAATCATTAAAAGTCTTTAAAAGTCTTAATACAATACCACCCTAAAAGTAGGGCGGTATTGAATTTGGACATTTATAGACTCTTTATAAGTATCGTGTTATTCAAAAAGTTAATGACTTTTAATGAGAATGACTTTTAATGACTTTTAACAAAAATTATAACTACATCTCCTGAAAAAAAAGTTATGAGCTTTTTGATAAGATTTGACATGACTTCTAATAATTCAATTAAAATAATCTTGAATAAAATTGTTTCATTTACTGTTAATAATTTTTTTAAAATTTACTGTCGCTTTTCTTCTATTTCTTCCTCTTCTTCCATCTCTTTTTCTTCCTCTTCTTGGTTTTCAATTTCCATATTTATATTCATTTTAGTAAACAATATTATTGAGGGTACGATCTTTTGCAATTTTGTAAAACTAGATCATCTTCTGCAATTTTGTAAAATTAGATCATAACACACAAAGTAAAATAAGAATCCTCAAATGTTATAGTAATTCATGGGCTTCTAAAAATATTGTGGTTGCAAAAATTCACATAAAACACAAATAAAATAGTTTTGCATAATAAAAATATTGTTGGCTAATGACATAGCTCTGCATCATCATTAGCTATGAATAGTGACAAATATATAATTCTCAGATAAAAATATGCAATGAATACTCAATTTAACAAGAAACATACCTTGTACTCTATTTTTGGGTGGCCGAATTAATCAGAGAATACACGATCGAAATTGGATTGCAGTGAAAAAAGGTTAATGGATTTCGCAGCATAGACTAATATATGATCTTTGTAGTTAGTCTAGTAAACCACAAAATCTATCAAAAAGTCTATGAAAGTTTTTAAAAGTCATTTTATTAGAAGTCATTAAAAGTATTTCGAAATTTTGGTGACTCAACAAGAATCATTAAAAATCATTAAAAGTCTATAAAATCCATAAAAGTCATTACCCCAAGAATTGTCATTAAAAGTCATAATACAATACCACCCCCGTAGAACACCGATGCTGGTTTTCTTCATGTTCTTTGACCAACACGGCTCCAAGGGTTCGGTCGTTCACAGCTAAGTACAGCTGCAAGGTTTCTTTCGGATCAGGCCTCATTAAGAGTGGGGCTTTCACTAAATATTCTTTGACCTCCTCAAAAGCTTTCTAGCAGTTAGGCCCCCACTCGAAATTCTTGGACCCCCGAAGTACTTCAAAGAATGGTAAGGCCTTTTCGGCCGATCTGGAAATGAACCTCCTGAGGGCTGCTAGCCGTTCGGTCAGCTTCTGAATGTCCCTGATCGTCTTCGGTGCTTCCATGTCGATGACTGCCTTGATCTTTTCTGGGTTTGCCTCAATCCCTCGGGCACTAACCATGTATCCCAGAAATTTTCCACTATTTACTCCGAACGTACACTTGTTCGGGTTGATCCTCATGTTGTTTCTCCTAAGTGTTTCGAAACACTCCCTCAAATCCTCAGCATGATCCCTAAAAAGGGATTTAACAATCATGTCATCTACATAACATTCCATGTTCCGACCTATCTGAGCCTTGAAAACTTTGTTGATCATTTTTTGAAATGTTGCCCCGGCGTTCTTCAGGCCAAAGGGCATCTTAATATAGGCATACGTGTCATTCGGTGTGATGAATGTTGTCTTTAGAACGTCCTCGACATTCATGGCAATTTGGTGGTATCCTGAGAATGTATCCAAAAAACTAAGTATTTGATGCCCCGAAGTGGCATCTATCAGTTGATCAATATTTGGCAAAGGGTAGTGGTCCTTCGGACAATGCTTATTCAGGTCGGTATAGTCCACACACATTCTCCACTTGCCATTCGATTTCTTTACTACCACCACATTCGCCAGCCAGTCGGGGTAATCTATCTCTTCAATGAACTTTGCTTTCAGCAACTTTTCCACTTCATCTTGAATTACTTTCTGCCTTTCCATGACAAAATTTCGCTTCTTTTGTCCTATAGGCTTGGCTTCGGGAACTACATTTAAACAGTGTTTGGCTACCGAAGGGTCCAACCCTGGCATATCTTCGGGATTCCATGCAAACACGTCATGGAATCCCTAATGACTTTGATGACTTTCTCTTTTAACTCCGGTTCCATGTTCTTTCCAATTTGGATCATCTTTCCATACTGACCCACATATAGCTCTACTTCTTCGGTTTCGGCAGCCGGCTTGGCAATCGGGCTCGACAGGTCGGCCCCAAATTTCTCCAACTCTATGTTTAGTAGTTGATGGCCACCCCCAGTGTCATTTTCACTTCTTTTCCTTTTTCCAACTTCATTCATTTCGACATCTTTATCTTTCTCTAGATCTTGCAACATTATAATTCGGGCGGCCTTTTGGTCGCCTCTCATATCTCCGATCCCATGTTTGGTCGGGAACTTCAACTTTAGGTGGGGGATGGATGACACAGCCTGAAAAAGAGACAAGGCTGGCCTCCCCAAAATCCCGTTATACGGGCTATCCACCCGGACGACATAGAACTTTGCTTCTTTAACCACAGTGTACGGAGCCTTGCCCAACAGGATGTTCAGCATGATCGTGCCTTCAATCGGTACAGGTTGATTACCGAAGCCATAAAGTGGTGCCTCATGGCACGGCTCCAGCTGTTCTCCACCCAAATTCATCTTGCAATATGTTCGGTGATATAGTATGTTGACCGAACTTCCTTCATCGACCAGCACTCTCCAAATCTTGTTTTCCCCAATGACGGGATTTATGATAAGAGGGTCTTCGTGCGGCCATATCACATCTTCAAAGTCATCTTCCGTGAATGATATCGGAAGTGGTTGCTTGGCTGCACTTGACTGGTAGAGGCTATAGATTTGCCTGGCATACTTTTTTCGGGCTGTTTTGTTGTCCCGGTCGAGTATGGTTCCTCCGGATATTGTTCTGACTTCGCCCCGATACTTCTCTGAACTTTCGGCATCTCTAGTGTCTCTCTTCTTCTCCTTATCATCTAGCCTGTCTCTCAGATCTCCAACGAACTTGGTCAGTTCTCCATCTTTTATCATTTTCTCAATCAATTTCTTCAAGTGGTAACATTCATCAGTATTGTGACCTTTATCCCGATGATAGTCACAATATTTGTTGTCGCTCCTTCTGTTTTCTGGGGTCTTTAACTTGGGTGGCCTAACGAACCCAGGTTTACCCTTTATCTCGTGGAGAATCTTCGAGATAGGTGTGTTAAGTGGTGTGAACACAGTACTATCTCTATCTCTTCTTCGTTCGACCCCCTTATCAGGCCTTGTATCATTCAGTCTGCTCTTAATGTCACCACGACCCCTTCGGTCATCCCTTCTATCATCCCTTCTATCATATCTATCATTTTTCTTGCTCTCTTTGTACCCCCCAATCGATTCTAACTTTCTTCTAATAGCCTCTCCTCTCAAATATATATCATTCAAAGATTTAGGAGGCATATCGTAAAGAGAAGATCGAAGCTTCTTACCTTTAACAGGGTCGAGGCCGGCTGCGAGGAATCCGGCTGCTTTGACTTTGTCCAAGTTGGTAACCATTCCGACCTCTTCCTTAAACCTTGCCAAGTAGTCACCCAATTCTTCGTTCGGTCCCTGCCTGCAATGGATCAGGGCTTCGGTATCCTTCTCTCTTCGGCATAAGTGGGAGTAGTGCCTTAAGAATTTCTTCTTTATCTGCTCATATGAGCCTATCGACCTAGGTCTTAATGACCTGTACCACATGGATGCATTCCCCTTGAGGTATGTCTTGAACATCTTGCAGAGCATCACATCACAATGCCCCATACCAGTCATGAGCGATTCATACTTCTCACAATGGTCTTCGGGGTCTCCTTTCCCATTGAATTCGTTCATCTTTGGAAATTGCCTTCCCGGTGGGGGTCGAAACTGTTCAACATCCTCGGTCACCACTGGCTCGTGGCTGACCCTTCTTTCTCCAAACATAGCCTTCTCAATCTTACGGATACGGTCATCCGTATGTTGACCTTCTTCCTCCGAATCAGAGGAATACACTACCTTCGACCGGGTTCTCCTAGAATTTGATTCAGAGTCCCCTGACTCATCTTCATCAATTCTAGTCCTCGGCCTCTTATCCCTTCAGTCATCCAGCTCCGTGTCTTCGGCTTCTAGAGCCTCTCGGAGTGCTTTCTCTTGAAATTCGATCTCCTCCCTTTGGAGCTTTAGGGCTTCTAGCCTCAAACGGTCGGCCTCCCTCTTCTTGGCTAGACGCTCGGCCTCCCTGCTGCTCTTTTCTTTTTCCATCTCTTTCCGCCTCCCCTTGGCCTTTTGTTCTTCTCTCCATTTTATGAGCATCTCTCGTTGTTCTTTGGGAGACGGTATATCCCCTTCTTCGTCAAAAGTCAGGAGCCTTGGGGGTAATGGGGGGAGTGGTGCGATTGTTTCCGGCCACGGTGTTATCATCAGCTACTGGTATCTCGGTTTCGTTCGTCATGATTGACTGTAGAACTCAACACAAACGTATCTCTACGTTCCCATAGACGGCACCAAATGTTACGATTGGATTTCTGCCGGACCTTGGTTCGGTCGGACCTGCAAGTGAGAAGAATGCGAGGGTTTGGCCCCCCGATTCACCTCCGGTGTGATAATAAGTTAGTCGGTTTTTGGTAAGGTAATTTAGAACGTAGAGTGTTTGTGCTGTGTGTAATTGTGTATGAATGATCAAATCAAACCTGACTTAACTTATTTCCTTTCATTCGACGGTTACAGGGGAGTTGGCCACATTTTTTGGTTATGTCCCCCATTCTAGGGAAGTGCAACAATACGACCGTTATACCCTAAACGGGCCGGACGAATGTGGACTTCTATTCGGATTCGGATTTTGATTCTGGGCCTTCGGTTCGGCCCAGTAAGGAAGTGGGCCTCCAACAGGGGGTGTTTGGGAGAACTTTTTTCCAGAATAAGTCAACTTATTTTAAGAAAAAATTAGAGATTCCTAACTTTTTCCTGAAAAAAATTAACTTTTTTTGCAACTTATAGAATTTCAAACATATATTAAATACATTCATAAATTTTTTTTTATCAAAATATGAAATTTTTACCCGAAAATAAGTCCATAAAAACTTAATTTAAAGTTTGCCAAACAGGCCAATTATCAGAGAGCTCAGGTACGAGTTAGATCGAGACATAAATTTTAAGTTCAAAATTTGGCATGACAAATGTTTGATATTTTAAGTTTGACTCGAAAGGTCGAATTAATTTTATTAAATATATGGGGAAAAAATTGAATAAGATAAGTTCAGCTAAGAAATGCATGAGCAGGGACAAATGCGTAGTTATCAGCCCAACGACTTCCAGTTACGACTTACGATTAAGCTTCGTTTGAGTCATTTTGTTAGGCCCAAACCATGACAACTATCGAATAAGAATCAACATTGACAAAATGATTTTACAGCCTCCACTACTAATTTAATCATTAAGTATGGATTCAGCACCAGGTTCCTCCTGCTAGTGTTATCTTGATCGATGTAGATATCCTTCTGAAAGACCGACAAAGTTCACTGAAATTTATTCCAGGAGCTATCTTCAGAGGAAATAGTAGAACTGTAAAAATGTGTGTACAGGACTGTCTCTGCCAGTCTCAATGTCCGAAATTGTACTAAGAGACTACCTTAACGTTTGTTTTCTAAAATGTGCATACATTTCTAGCATAAAAACGTATAAAAACTGAATCAAGAGCGGCAATATCCCAGAACAGTAATCTAGTCACTATTTTTCCTTTCAGGTGTCATGGAGGCCTGGTTATATTGTCGATTGACAGTCAACACGAGTTTTTTTTGACACGAAAGGAAGCTTCATTAAAACAAGTTTTTCGACATTACATCCATAAGACCCGAGGGGATATTATCCGCCCTCCAACTACGTTCAGCTATGTAACTAGTGTGTCTCGCTATATAGTGAGCCACATTGTTTGTAGAACGTCTAACGAACCTCAAAGATACGTTACTTTCTTTCAATTCTACATGAGTAGACCTACACTCCTCTATAATCCTTCCAAAGTATGATAACATGGCTGTCTTACTTCGGATCGCCTGGACAGAGACTAAACTGTCTGTTTCCACAATGGCATTGTTCCATCTGTTTCTTTTGATCCAACTAAGTGCTTCTCGAATCCCTATTGCCTCGGCCTCCTCTGGTTTTATACAGCTTTGTACACATTTGGAGAAAGCCTCTAACAGCTCGCCATCATGGTTCCTTGTGACCATAGCATAGCTAAAACGATGAGAAGTATCGAATGTAGCAGCGTCGGTATTGATCTTAATCATGTTAATATCTGGGACACACCAGTGCTCTACCCCATCCTCTTGTGTCATAAGACTGAAAGATGGACTGAAAAATTTGTCTTGAGCACTCAACCATTGATTAAGCATAGATTTTGCCAACATTACTACATCTGCAACTTCCATACCTCTTTGATTCCAGACAATTTCGTTTCTACATTTCCAGAGAGCCCAGCACACCATAGCTATTAATTGGATATCCATACCTGAGTATTGTGAAAATGCAGCCTCCAACCAGTCAGAGAAACAATTCGTAGTCGTTGTATAGACTACTTTTCCCAGCTTAAGAAAACATTCCACTGCAAATAAACATGTAGTTAGAATATGAGTAGCAGACTCCAGGGCTACATTGCAAACTGGGCATAGCTCGTTCACCAACACTCTTTTTACACGCAGCTGATCCTTAGTTGGTAAACATCCTGCTGAGGCACTCCATAAAAAATGTTTTACCTTTGCTGGTATTTTTAGATTCCACAATCTCCTCCAGACACCTGAGCTATTACTAGAGTGAGCATTGCCTCGAGATTCTTGAATTAGGGCGTAGGCTGACTTAACTGAGTACATCCCGAATTTATCCTTGTGCCAATACCATGAATCTGCAGTGTGGTTCTGAATAGGGATGGATAGGATCAACAGTCTATCTCTTGGAACAAAGATATCGTTTATCAGACCAACATCCCATCGAGACTACCCTATTTCCAAGAGGGAAGACACCATCTGGCCTCGATAGATTCAGAATTTGTATGCACGTACGGATCTTTCTCATTAGGCAACCACGGGTCTGTCAAAATATTAATGCTCCTGCCGTCGCCAACTCTGCATCCCAATCCCCTTTTTAGCAGATTTTGAGCTTCCATAATGCTGCGCCAAATGAAACTCGGACTGCTACCCACAGAAGCATTCAGGAAAGAGGTCCGAGGGTAGTATCTAGCCTTATAAAGTCTCCCCACTAGACTGTCCGGATACTGAATAAGTCTCCATCCTTGCTTGCCTAGTAACGCGATATTAAAGTCATGAATCTGACGAAAGCCCAAACCACCATTGCCTTTCGATCTGCTAAGCCTTTCCCAGGACATCCAGTGTATGCCCTTATCCTTATTTTTTGAGTTTTTCCACCAAAATTTGTTCATAATCTGCTCCAGGCTGGTGCATAAGTCTTTTGGAAGTAGAAATACACTCATAGCATAATTCGGGATAGCTTGCGCCATTGTTTTAAGCAATATCTCCTTCCCTCCTTTTGACAGCCAAATCTTTTCCCATCCTTGAACTCTGGAGATCATGTGATTCTTTAAATAACCCAGCACTACTGATTTCTTTCTCCTCATTATATTTGGTAAACCTAAATATTGTGTGTGCTCATCAGCCTCCTTGAAATTTAACACTGACTACACCTCATTTTTGGTTTGGCCATCCGAATTTTTGGAGTAGAACACTGAAGATTTCTCAACGTTTATCTTCTGGCCTGAAGCACGTTCAAACTTGTTTAAAGCTTCCAAGACTTGTGTAGCACTATCAGTGTTTGCCCGACAATATATATAGGTATCGTCCGCAAAGAACATGTGTGATATCAATGGAGCTCCTTTTGCTACTTGAATACCCCTGATTAAGTTCCTCCTTTCATACTCACTGATAATAGCAGTCAAACCCTCCATACACAAAAGAAACAAGTAAGAGGATAAAGTATCTCCTTGCCGAATTCCTCTCTGAGGAACTATGTTACCAAATTCACATCCAGCGTGGCTGATCTTGAACCTGGCAGAAGTGACGCATTCCATAAACAAGTTAACAATTTTCGGAGCAAATCCTATCTTTGTTAAAACTTCCTTTAGAAATCCCCACTCTACTCGATCGTAAGCTTTGCTCATGTCGAGTTTCAATGCCATCCAACTAGCCTTTCCTTTTGTTTTCCTTTTCATATAATGCATAATCTCATATGATATCATGATGTTATCAGTAATAAGGCGTCCCGGTATAAATGCACTTTGCAACTCAGAAATGACCTTATCAACTAAAACCTTTAACCTGTTTGCCATTACTTTGGAACAGATTTTGTAGGCTACGTTGCATAGAGATATTGGTCTGAGATCTTGCATTACCTCTGGGCATTTCTTTTTTGGGACTAGCACTATATTTGTTTCAGACAGACCAACAGGAAATTTACAATCATTAAAGAACTGTTTGACTAGTTGAATAATATCTTTACCAACAATGCTCCAAAATTTCTGATAGAATGCAGGACTCATCCCGTCGGGTCCTGGTGATTTGTCAGGGTGCATATGGAACAGAGCTGTCTTGACTTCAATGTCTTCAATAGGTTTTAACAGATCTGCATTCTGAGTCTCAGATATTTTTTGCTGAATGCAGCTAATGGTATCCTCCCACTGCGTATTCGAAGCCTGGAAAAGGTTGTCAAAATATTCTACCATAGACTCTTGAAGCCCATTGTTCCATTCCACTATATGCCCTTCCATGTTCTTCAATCTTGTAATCTGGTTTGCTTTCCTTCTTTTTTTAGTCGCTGCATGAAAGTATTTACTGTTGCGATCTCCTCCCTTGAGCCACAACTGTTTGGACCTTTGTTTCCAGAACACTTCTTGTTGGGCACATATCTCAGACAGGTTTTTTGATTCCTCCACATACTTTCGAGTTGAGCTCTCATCTCTACGTCCTTTTAGCATTTTCAGAATCTGCTTGCTCTGCTTTATGCGATTCTTAAAGCTACCTGTTATGTCTTTACCCCATTGCCACAAAGAGTTGGAGCAGGCGGCAATTTTTGACTGTAAAGGTTGCCCTTGGTTATTGTCCCAGGCTTCCTCGACCAACTGTCTGCACATCGGTTCTTGTAACCAAGCATTCTCGAACTTAAAACTTTTGATTGGAGTGGTATGTATGACCTTGTACAACTCCAATAAGATGGGACTATGATCCGAGGTTGAGATTTCTAAATTGATTAGAGTAGCGTCTCGGAAATAGTTTGTGAAACTAGAGGATACCAGGGCTCTATCCAGCCTCACCTCAACCCAATTTACTTCACCATGATTTCTCTCCCATGTAAACGGGTACCCACATAATCTCAGATCTATAAGATCGCAATCATCGAGAAGCGACTGAAATCCTTGAATCAACCAGTTAGGATAAGGGTTACCTCTGTTTGCACTAAATCACGCAAGCGTACGTGGTCACAAGTAATATATAAGGTTAAGTCCAAATTCGTTCCCACAGGGATCAAGTTATGGTTCTATTCAGTAAATATGCCTATGCAACAATGTATGGTTATTATGCACTGCTAAGACAATAACAATTTTGGGTTTATTAAACTAAATTAACTAAGACACAAATTAACAAAACTAAGAATTAACTAACTAACAAGAATTAAAATCTAATTACGTCTGCAAGAGTAAACATGGAATCCTAACTTCATTAAATACTTTGCTTAGATCTGACGCCTTTAATCACTATATGCAATGGTTATGATATCTGATCGGATAACACGAAACAAGTACACGCTACTTCTCAGTATACGTATACCAAACTAAACATACATCCACAAAAGAGATAGAAGATGAATAGACACCAATTATGCTTAGACCCTATATGTCTATAGAATTTGAAAACATAACGGTTGAAGAGCAAGTTATCCATAAAGATCACATAGGGCAATATAAGTATTCTCATCTCATACTACGAATCATGTTGATATCAATCATGAACCTATGCTAGCATGGCAAGTTCTAAACCTCAAGATCCACTTTCACTTCACAAGAGATTAATAAATTAGATGTTCATGACGCATCTATCAATTAAGCATAACCATACGAGGATATCAGATATACATCACACACAGATCTGTAAAGCATCAAGATACTAAAACTCCATAAATAAATCCGTTAGAATCCCATGACAACGATTAGCTCATAATTGAACCTCTCGTCATCATGGGATCTGATGAAACCATGATAAAAACAAAGTATGAAAAAAATACAAATAAACCTAAGTAATTGATATGTAATGGTTCTACTCCTAATGATGATAAATTACAAGGGTTGGATGTGTTTATATAGGCTCTAGACATCTTGCCCAACAAGAAAATACCAAATCAGAATTATAATAGAAGTACGTTTCCTAAACTGATTCTGATTTAAAAGGGAAATTCGCAGCTGTCTTTTCTTCAGATTTTCTGGAACGTTCCAGCTGCAATTGGGCCTCTGGACCACTTTAGAATGATAGAAAATCTCGTTATCTTCGCGTGGACAGTAAGATCGCCCAAAACTGACTTCTAGAACTCAAGATATGGCCCAAACAGTGAATCTCACGCGTGCAGCCCAATAAATCCGAATTTTAATAAATTAAATCTCCAAAAACGACAAAAACATCCACCATAATTAACATCCTTGTAAATCTGCATAACTAAACAAAACACATCAAAACTACAAGAAACTTGAGCCCAAGACAATCAATTTAAGCCGATTTAGAATGCTCCAAGTGGATATAAATCCAATTATCACACCCCCAAACTTAAACCGATGCTTGTCCTCAAGCATAAACAATTACAACTAACTAACTAACTAGTACCACTTCCGAAGGTGATCACGGTTGCATTTGGCATATGCAACAAGCCCTTTAAACCCCTAGGCAGCCCTAGTGGACGAGTAAGGTCTCGTGAGGGCATATAGCGAATGTACCCACAAAATCCAATGCAATGCAATGCATGAATGCAACTAATATGAAAATGCAACTAATATTCTACCATGCCGTTAAATCCTCTCATGCCATATCAACTTAAGAATCAAAGTAAATACGCAATGTCTTGGTGTCGAAAGTGCAAGTATTCACATAGTCTACTTAATGAACATGCATAAGTTCTCACAAGTCCATGTCAAGTGTAAGAATAAGTTAGTAAACATGCTAAGCCTACAAGAGTACATCTTTGAGACAAAACTCGGGATCTCATACGCAAAAACAAGCAAACACTCACAATCCACTCACAAAAGAATTTTCACTCAAGAACAAGGGTAAGTGTATCACTCAACTCCAACAAAATCATAAACATGCTTGACATTTGGTATCAATCTAACTCTTAACACAACATACATCAATGACGATAATCAAAAGGTCTTTATTTGGGTTGTAACGGGGCTAGGGACAAGGTATGTCAAATAAGCCAAAACAGGTGAAGTGTCAAAAGCTAGTAAGTACCATAATAAATCATACACAACACCCTATTTTCCCCCACATAATTTTTACTCAAAACAAACACTCGACTAGTCGACTAAAATAGGATCACAACAAACACAAACATGCTCTCATAATATATATATTTTTTCTTTCTTTTTTTTCTTTTTTTTCTTTCCGAGAGCTAAATAGAACACAAACAATAATATAAACAATAACAATGATCCCATAATTTTATTACACATGCCGACTATCAAGTAAACAATCCCAATTTTCAATATTTCCCCCAAAAGTACGACCAACAATAACCCCTCCTTGCACACCTTATCACTCCCTTAAGCACTCTACTAGCCTTTGACAATGTGGGTTCAAATTAATGTACGGCCAATACAAGAAAAAGGTCTAGGCAAGTAATGTGGTATGTCACCGAAAAAATAGGATTAAGCTCAACGGGTTAACTAATTGATCATGTAAATATGGTGTGGTAATATGGGAAAATATGCGGTTAATCCTAAATGCCTTTATCATTTTAATCGTCAAATAATGTCATGCATTTCAAGAAAGACCTCAAACAACTACTAGCAATGCAAACAATCCGTGGACACTCAATCAAACGAATAAATTGCAAATTTGCAATAAGGCTCAAAAACTCACTTGGTGGAAAAGCATACTCAATCCCAAGCAAAAAATCTCTCTAACGCACCGACTTGTATTCAAAGCCTGAAAACTAAATCATCTTGCACATATTCATGTCCTTCTAATCACTTACAACATTCAATAAGTCTACTAGCTTCAACTTACTAGTGTATGTGTGTGCACAAGAACAAAGCATATCACTTCTCAATCAAAAGCGTCAACAACACAAAATTCCTATCAAGCATGGGTGCAAATGCAAACTATTATGAACTCACATGATATACGAAAAATAAAAACAGAATGTCCTATATGAAACAAACGTAGATAACACAAGCATAAATGAATAATTTACTACTACTAATATGCAAATCATGAAATCCTACATGAACACAATAATACAACAACTACTAATCCCTCAAACCACCCCCAAACTTAAAATATTCAATGTCCTCATTGAATGGAAGTAAATACAAGGGATAGCAGAAAACATACCTGAATACCGAAGCATACCCAACAATTTTTTTCTCGCAAAAATCCCCTTTCCTTAGCAATTGGCCTCAAAACAACCGATTAAATTTAACCTTCGCCGTCGAAAACGAAATTTCCCAACATTAGCACTATCTCTCCCATGCTTACGAGCCAAAAGAATCAATACCCAACTCACAAGAAGCTCCACCAAAAATTACCAAGCAATACCACACCAAAAATAGGCAAATACCTAGAATAATACAAAATCCTAATTTTTCAAGAACACAAATTCGTAATCAAAATAAAATTTGAGAGAAGAAATAAACCCACTACGAATTGGAGAGGTGAACTTGCAATTAATTCTTCTTTAGAATTGAATTTTTTGAGATTTAAATAAATAGAAGAGGAATTGGATTTGTATGGCTAGGTGTGTGTATATATATAAGATGATGGATAGATGAGATTTAAAAATTTAGAGTGTATGAGAGATTTGGAGAGGTTAAGATTTGATGTAGGATAGATATAGGAATTTAGAATTGAAGAAATTTGGGTTAGGATTGAATTTGGGGTTGAAATTGTAGGCAAAAACATTGATTTTCGGAAAAAAAAACTAACTGGAAGGGGTGTCACGCAACTAGAAGCTGCGTTACAGGGTAGTCGGCGCGGAAACAGCAGAAACGCAGGTTCAACCTGCGTGTTAGGAAGATATAAAGAGGATGTAACGCAGGAGCAACCTGCGTTACCGAGGCGCAAATTGCGCGATAATCAGTAACTCAGGCGCAAATAGCGTTACTGGGGCGCAAATTGCTCGAACTGTTCACTTTTTTTTTTTGCACAGATTTTTTTTTTTCTGCACAACACTACTACTTTTTTTTTTTTTTTCATACAACACTCAATTTTTTTTTTCCTACACTAATGCACGGGTTGCCTCCCACGAAGCGCTTCTTTAACGTCAATAGCTTGACGTTACTTCCAAGTCTCCATTAAGGATGATAATAATTCGCCTGGTCCTCTCTTCGCAATACTTCATCATCATCTCGGCGGTACACTTTCTGCCCCTTAACCTCGCTTGCCCTATTCATGTAGCAACTATATCCTCTTCCAATGCCTTCATCTGTTGACCCAAAATCTGTCAATTTGTAGAACAACACACATTCGCGGGCTTCGCTTGAATATAATGGAGGAGGGTAAATGTAAATTGTTGAAGCCTTTGGTTCCTCAACGAGAACTTCCTCCATTGGCTCTAATGCGCTACCTCCATCTTTATACTCTGAGACAAGTAGAAGACCTGCATCTTTCCCATGATCATCAACCTCTTGGTACGCACATACCAATTCTTGAAATTGCTGCAGCTCAACAGTGTCTGTCCCAAATAGTGCCCTTTCCAAATCATCCACCATCCTAGCATGATCAAATTCCTCACATGGCTTGCGAACGCTAACCTCACCTTGGAATTTGTCTTCCTCAATTAAGCATGCAGTACCTCGCTCCAAGTCATCGTTATTCTCTGGAATTGCCTCTAGCATGAATTGTTGATTCTCTTGTTCCAAGACACTACAAACTTGAGCAACAAGTGTCCCCATAGATTTGATAAGCTTCTCATTATTCTCTGCAAGCATCCTAATCTCCTTCCTAATTTCCTTCAAATCATCAACCTCGTCTGACTGAAAAGTAGGAATAGATTGCTGATGTTGAAACTCTTCACTACCAAAGACATATGACATATCTGGAACATCTTGCTGGTACTGTTGAGGATGGTATTGAAAATATGGTTGCTCCTCATAAGTGACATATGGATCAAATCCTCCGTAGTAACAATATTGTGAGGGATCATGAACGCCAAAACACCGCTCACATTGTTGAGGCTGTTGAATACCACCTTGGTTGCTCCAGCACTGATACGTCTCATGTGCGCCCGCACATAGTTCACAAACACTAGCCACCTGCTGAACTCCATAGTAAGTTTGAAAATCCATCTTCAACTACAATGCTATCTGACAAGTACCTGAAACACCAACGAACTATACAAGAATAGATGAGAAAAAGAAATCCGAGTCAGTGAACTCTAACGACCACTATTGACAAGCACATAAACCAAAAATAAAACACCGATGATCCCCGGTAGCGGCGCCAAAAAACTTGTTTGCACTAAATCACGCAAGCGTACGTGGTCACAAGTAATATATAAGGTTAAGTCCAAATTCGTTCCCACAGGGATCAAGTTATGGTCCTATTCAGTAAATATGCCTATGCAACAATGTATGGTTATTATGCACTGCTAAGACAATAACAATTTTGGGTTTATTAAACTAAATTAACTAAGACACAAATTAACAAAACTAAGAATTAACTAACTAACAAGAATTAAAATCTAATTACGTCTGCAAGAGTAAACATGGAATCCTAACTTCATTAAATACTTTGCTTAGATCTGACGCCTTTAATCACTATATGCAATGGTTATGATATCTGATCGGATAACAAGAAACAAGTACACGCTACTTCTCAGTATATGTATACCAAACTAAACATACATCCACAAAAGAGATAGAAGATGAATAGACACCAATTATGCTTAGACCCTATATGTCTATAGAATTTGAAAACATAACGGTTGAAGAGCAAGTTATCCATAAAGATCACATAGGGCAATATAAGTATTCTCATCTCATACTACGAATCATGTTGATATCAATCATGAACCTATGCTTGCATGGCAAGTTCTAAATCTCAAGATCCACTTTCACTTCACAAGAGATTAACAAATTAGATGTTCATGACGCATCTATCAATTAAGCATAACCATACGAGGATATCAGATATACATCACACACAGATCTGTAAAGCATCAAGATACTAAAACTCCATAAATAAATCCGTTAGAATCCCATGACAACGATTAGCTCATAATTGAACCTCTCGTCATCATGGGATCTGATGAAATAATGATAAAAACAAAGTATGAAAAAAATACAAATAAACCTAAGTAATTGATATGTAATGGTTCTACTCCTAATGATGATAAATTACAAGGGTTGGATGTGTTTATATAGGCTCTAGACATCTTGCCCAACAAGAAAATATCAAATCAGAATTATAATAGAAGTACGTTTCCTAAACTGATTCTGATTTAAAAGGGAAATTCGCAGCTGTCTTTTCTTCAAATTTTCTGGAACGTTCCAGCTGCAATTGGGCCTCTGGACCACTTTAGAATGATAAAAAATCTCGTTATCTTCGCGTGGACAGTAAGATCGCCCAAAACTGACTTCTAGAACTCAAGATATGGCCCAAACAGTGAATCTCACGCGTGCAGCCCAATAAATCCGAATTTTAATAAATTAAATCTCCAAAAACGACAAAAACATCCACCATAATCAACATCCTTGTAAATTTGCACAACTAAACAAAACACATCAAAACTACAAGAAACTTGAGCCCAAGACAATCAATTTAAGCCGATTTAGAATGTTCCAAGTGGATATAAATCCAATTATCAGCCTCCTCTTTTATCTTCTTGACTGAGAACATTATTCATATCGCCAATGAGACACCAAGGGAGGGAAGAATTTTGAGCCAACGTTCTGATGAGGTCCCATGTTTCCTTCCTCTTTGCTCTGTCGGGCTCACCATATATACCCGTCATCCTAAATTGTGGCCATTCTTTAAGATTTACAGTAACATCTATGTGATTTTTACTGTAAGAATTAAGGTCAACTTCGTCTTTATTGCACCATATGAGAGCGATGCCTCCACTATGTCCTTGAGCTTCCACTGTAACCCCTCCCTCAAAGCCCAACATATTTTTAACTGTCTCCACACGCTCTTTTTTACACAAGATCTCACATAAAAATACAATTCTGGGATTCTTCTGGAGAACTATCTCCTTAAGGAATTGAACGGCCCACGGGATCCCAAGCCCGCGGCAATTCCAACTTAATAGACTCATAATATTAGGCGAGCCCCGTAGAGCCCGCCTCTTTCTCATTTTTTGGATCGGTTGTTGAATTTGGGTTGGACATGTCGCTTTCTTCTGAGCTCATTGTTGCTTCCTCTTCTGAGCCCATTGCTAATTCTGTATTAAGGCCCATGTTGGTATCGTACCCATCTGTCCTCCTTTTTTTGTTTTCCAAAACTATCACGTTTTGTTTGTTAATTGATACCTCGTTGCCTGTGTTCTCGGTAACATTATTCTTTGAATTTCCTGGAGGCACGCCTTCACCTTTTGTCACGCCACTGTCTCTCCCAAGATTGTCTACCATGTTGTTGCCACCATAGCATTTGTTCTTTTGACTGGGTCCACCCTCTCCAGATTTGTTAGAGTCTCGGCCTTCTTCCTCTGTACCATCACGCAGCCATCGTTTACCGATTAACTTTGTTTGTCGACGAAAAGGAGCTCTCATCCAAACTCCATAAGGTTTCACTATTTCATGTTCAGGAGTATCAAACAATCTACCGCAGAATTTCTATGAATGACCAAGCATGCCGCAAATAAAGCAAAATGTGGGTACATTTTCATATTTAAAGTTGATCCAAAACCATCTGTCTCCTGATAATCTTATTTTCATCCTTCGCTTTAATGGCTTTTCCAGATCAATTTTGACTCTGACTCTCATATACTCCTTCCACCCTCTGATGAAGTTGTTTGGACATGATTCGACAAACATTCCCACATAATTCCCCACCTCTTTTATGACATTCTCAGACATGAAGCCCGGTTGCAGGTCGTGGATTTGTACCCACAAATCAAAATTATTGAGCTTAACACACCTTGGATTCTCTCCTTCTTGCATTCGATTAATTATTAGAGCTTTCCTATTAAAGGACCATGGGCTGCCTGCAAGAACTCTCTTGACATCTATCTCGTGAAAAAACTGAAACATATATAGATTCATATCCACCTCACGAATTTGCACACCTTTGCCGGGTGTCCATAGAGCCGCTAAAGTCTGTTGCATCGCCGGAAAATCTGTCGGTCCTTCTGTGATGAAGCGTCCCATAATGCACATCTTGGAATCGAATACTTTAAACTGATTGTTCTGCTCTATGAAGCTTTCAATTGCTATTCCCCCTTCTTCCTCATCATCCAGTATGATTTCGTTCATCGCACTCGTGATGTTTTCCATTTAAGCTGTGAGAAATTTGTACCTGTGAGATTAAACTTTAGACTGTTGTTGTGACTTTGAGACTGAACTTGGATTGTTAGACAGTAGGACTAGAGAGACTAATAAGTAATAACCATGTCAAAGGACAAGACTTTTTAAGACTTGGATTGTTAAACTCGTGTTAAGAAAAATTCTAGCAAATTTTTTTCCAGAGGCAATTACCAGTACAGTAACCTGCTTTGAGACCTGAAAACTATGAACACTCATTACATCATGCCGTTTTGAACCTTATGCATTCTAGTTTTAGTAAGCACTAACTAATTGCTGCATTCGTGTCGCTTATCTGTATCTTCGCGAAAATAACAGAAGGTGATTAAAAATAATAATGATTTTGGATAAAAGGACGTGACAGATACATTACGAGAGAGGAACAAATCATCCACCATATGTGTTGATCGAGACAGGCACTACCTCAAGCATATCTTAATGAAGATCTCAGTGACTATACTGTCCAGAACAGAGACTGAGACTTGACATAACTAATTCAAGGTTCAAATTTTGTCTAAATCTCAAATAGGCCATATATAAGGAAAAAAAATCCAATGTTCTAAAAGCATCCTGAGCTAGCAAGCAGTCGATAGACCCTTTAGCTTTTGATCCTTGTAGATAGACACATATCCGGTCTAATTTGCACTTCATTTTTGTCTGCCATCTTTTTTACATATTTTACAAGGGGAAGAGGTACACGCTATGATTATAAGGTAAGAATTTCAGTAAAAGAATATGTTTTATTGGTTTGTTGGTGAAAAGTTTAAAAGATTTAAACACTCAGATTAAACCATAATAGCTGATCACAAGCGTAAAGGATCAAGATATCTTGGCACATTACACTTCAGATCACAATTTTTTAGTGAAGACACTGCACTGCTGTGGCACATTACTATTCAGATTCCGAAGGCCATTTTTGAAATGATTCTCTTGACAATATATTGATCATCAGGACCACCTCCCCACCTTATTCAAATAAGTGAACCTTGATCATTTGATTCGGTCAGTTAGTCACTAAACTGCATCATTCGATCACTACCTTCAATCAGTAATTTCATCTTACAAGATATGTTTCAGAGTGCAAGTGTGCTACTCCCACTTAGATGTCACTTGGATTTAAGTGGAGTAGCATCAAATCAAACATGCAGCTGTCGATTTTGGCCTGAAGTTTCATACAAAGGAGCAATAACCAACTTTTCCAAGAGGTTTGCAATACTGAGATGCATCTTCCCACCAAAAACAATACATAAGAGTAGGATGGACCAGGAATCCATTACTCTAATGTGGACCAATTATAAGAGAAAAATGATGATTAAATAGAAAGGCAAATCTTATAATTAAATCCAATAAGTCACAATCTGACACAATCTAACAATAACAGAATTAGCATCATGTACACATCATCTTTTAGAATAATTTGCTAAAAGTATTAATCACAGTGAAAGATGTGTTTTAACTTTTGATGTCATATTCCACAATCTCTAATCTTATTGGAACCACCTTTTTTTAACTTTATTGCAGGAGTGCAATGGAGAATGTTGAAAACTGCTTAGAAAATGAAAAGAAATCTACAAATAAATGTCATTAAGTGGGAAGACAGGTGGGGATACTCTTAAGTCTTAAATGCATGTATCTTAGAAGGGTCCCGTCCCTGGCAAACGCATGCCAGAGACGAGTTATTTAACATAGGCTTTTAAGTCATTGGATTGTTGATCCAACGGCTCTGATTTAAAAAAAATTCGCACCGTACCGCAGAAAGCAAAAATTTCCTGCGGTACGAGTAAATTACCAAAATGTTCACGTACCGCATAAACTTTCTGCGATACGGTGAACAGTAGATTTTTTTATGTGAAAACAGGGGGTCATTTTGGTAATTACTCCGTACCGCAGAAAGTTTATGCTGTACGGTGTTGTTTTTTTTTAAATCAAAGCCGTTGGATCGTCAACGGCTTAAAAGCCGTATGTTAAATAACTCGTCCCAGACATGCGTTTGCGACCGGAAGCCATCTTAAAATACTATCTTGGAGATATCTTTCTTCAATATCTATATAAAGAATTGTTACACATTGTGTGAAACTAAAAGCCTCCTTAACATCTAACATAAGCAAACATGGCTAAAACATCTATTCTCATTCTTAAAGTAGCAATGATCTTGGTATCAATGGGATGGGTATCTGTATGGCTTCTGAAGCCAACACAGCTCTGGACAAGAAAATGGAAAGTAGCTGAAAAGAGTGCATCAACAACAGTTTTTGGATATAATGGTATTATCTTAGTTTCATTTATACTTATATTAAAAACCAATGATTGCTCTCTAATTGCAATATTGATCTCAGAGTATTTACTTTTCAGGTCTTGATTTTGCTGTCTACACATTCCCTCTTATCCTCGTGGCAATAATGGGACTTGTTTATATAAAGTTAAAACCAGATGAAGCAAGAAACAGGTAGAATTTAATTTATTATTATAAAAAATTAGTCAGCTTTAGGCACTGGAATTAACCTAATGCTCAATTTGAATGACAGACAAGGGAAAAGTTCAATCTCAGCACTTTCGAATCCGCTCGTTGTTAACAGTTACGTAGGTGTTCTGTCTGGCACGGAAATCCTAGCCATAATCCTGTTTTTTATCTTTCTAGCATGGACTTTCTATGCTCACATCTCCAATGATTTTAAGAAGATGACGCCAAATAAATCATTTAAACTGAATGGGTAAGTTATAAGTATTGCCAGTTTGCTTCTAAATAAGAGGTTGATATATCAGAGGCTAAGAACATACAATGTGAATGATGCTTTGAGCTGTCCTGCAGATGGCAATTTAAGCTTTTTAGGATGGCAACGCGGAGTGGTTTGCTGGCAGAAGCCTGCTTAGCCCTTCTACTTTTGCCCATATTGAGAGGAATGACAATTACTAGGCTGCTTGGTATCCACTTTGAAGCAAGTGTAAGATACCATATCTGGCTTGGGACTTCAATGATAATTTTTGCCGCGCTCCATGGTGCAGGCACTTTATTCATCTGGGGTGAGAAAAAACATATTTTAGATGAGGTAAATCTAATTCCCTTCCACCATCTTGATATCACAAAGTATTGGGATGTAAAATTTGATTCTTTTAAACATTGAGAAGACAGATGTGGAAGTGGCAGAAGAAAGGCAGAATATACCTTGCTGGAGAGATTGCTTTTGTTACAGCACTTGTAATCTGGATCACATCACTTCCACAAGTGAGAAGACGACGATTTGAAATATTCTATTACACACATCATCTTTACATGGTCTTCTTAGTATTCTTCTTGTTTCATACTGGTGATCGCCACTTCTATATGGTTTTCCCTGGTGTTTTCCTCTTCGGCCTAGACAAGCTACTAAGGACGATACAGTCAAGACCAATAACTTGCATCCTCTCTGCTAAAGTCTTCCCAGGCAAAGCAGTAGAGCTTATTCTCCCCAAAGATCCAAGTATGTTTCAAGTGTTCTTGTATCATTTATCAGAAGCAAACATAAAAAATTTATCAGAGAATAATCAACAAAGTTGTGGTTTTAATCAATTTCAGTGTTGAAGTATACTCCTACAAGTATAATATTCATGAAGATACCTGTCATATCCAAGTTTCAATGGCACCCCTTCAGCATAATCTCTAGCTCCAGGGTTGATGATAGCACCATGTCTGTAATAATTAGAAGTGAGGGATGGTGGACAAACTCTCTCTATAACAAAATTTGTGCTCAGCTCGACTCGGATGCTAATAAAAAACAGTGCATTCCTGTTGCAATCGAAGGGCCTTATGGACCTGCATCAACGAACTTTCTAAGGTAAAGAATTATGGTCAGTGTCTTACTGTCTTCCAATTCTATTCACTTCATAGCTCAATAGTAGTAAAAATTAAAAATAATAATCTGATAACCATTTGCAGATATGATAGTATGCTCCTGATCGCTGGTGGAATTGGAATAACACCATTTCTGAGCATGTTGCAGGACATTGCTTCTATTCAGAATAGTGGGAGAAATAAATTCCCCTCAAGGGTAAAACTTATTTATGTCGTCAAGAAGTGCCAAGATTTATGCTTACTAACTCCAGTTTGCCAACTACTCCTGGACGAAAAAGCTGATCAGTTGCATTTAAATCTAGAAGTATTTGTAACCCAAGAAGCAAATTCTAATGCAACATTTAGAGAACTACTGACTGAATTTTCTCAAGTGCCAACAGTTAATTTTGATAGCAAATGTTCGAGATATGCAGCATATGGGCCGGACAGTTTAATATGGATGGCTGCGGTAGCTGCTTCTTCATCCATTTTGTTCATTGTGTTTCTAACCTTTTTCAACCAGATATATCTCAATCCAGATAAAAAATCATCAGAAGTGAAGAAGCCCTCCACAGTGACAGATCTCTTTCTTATGTGTTCTTTCATTCTATCAATCACTTGCAGCATCTTAGTATCTTTAGTCATGAGAATGAAAAGGCTAAAGAAAGAACTGACACCTTTTTCCAGTAAGCAAGGCACAAAACATTCAGCTGAAGCATCTACAGGTCTTGAGGAACATAAAATTCATTTCACAGGAAGGCCTAGCTTTCAAGGTAAAACTATTCCTATACATGACATGATCATATAAACATAATACAATCAAAGAATTCATCTAGTTAGTGATTAGGGAACCGTCGTATAGGATCAGGAGCAGAGGCACCAAGTGCTGAGGGTACGCGCAGAATACCTTAATCGTTTTTGTCAGAAATTGCTGAATAGAATTTTTTTTTTTGCTGAGTAGTACAACTTGACCCCTTAAAAAATCTACTCGGCCACTGTATAAGATAGCAGAATTTATAGTATAAAGGGTATGTATGAAGTTCTCACAAGTTTTCGATTTTTTTCATGGATTTCTCTGACTTAACATATTTCGATAATTTCTTAAAATTTTAGTAAGAAAAGTAGGTCTTAACAAAAATAAGAGCAGGGGTTAATGTGTTTGGTTTATTTATCTTTACTAAATAATGTGGAAGTTGGGAACATGAATGGCCTGACATGTATAATGAATTTAACAGACATATTCTACAAGTATTCAGAAGATACAAGTGGATCCTGTGTGGGAGTTTTCGTGTGTGGATCAGAATCAATGAAAGAGTCTGTGGCTTCATGTTGCATGCTGAATTTGCAAGATTTGAAGAAGTGTACTGCTCAAAAGAGAAAACCATTCTTCAGTTTCCACTCTCTCAACTTTACACTTTAGGCTCAGGCTCATATAAACTTGATATCTTTGTACCTTTTATTCTACTGATGCAATATTAATGATTTGAAAACAATACTAATGAAATAGTTATATGCATTTATATAAATTCTCCTGAAGTTTATAAGTAGTCAAATTACATGTCTAATAATCAAACAAATTCGCACAAACTTCATGAACTTTTTAAGAACATCAGAAGTATTAGAGAAAATATACTGCCTTTGCAATATAGAACTCTCCTTCACCATAGAACATCACCTAATACTTCTCCAGAGCATGAAAAACTATGTCAAGCATTGCCGACCTCGGGTATCCGGTATTTTCAGTGGAACTGGAGTCTTCATCGTTAAGTAGAACAAGGGTCTCAACAAAATGTTGTAACCAAACTATATGAACATGATTGGCTGGCGAAAACCTCTTGAATTTTGACTCCTCAAGATTACATACCAACAATTCAGTAATCCAATTATTTTCATTCCTCTGAAATAGAATTTCATGATTGTTTCTAACACCAATTGCAGCTGCCTTTTCTTTATCATTATCCAAGTCAATCTTGTATAGTTGTTTCAAACTATCGTCATACACCCGTAATTCACAACAATGCCATGAAGAATACCACGGGGATCTTGAAACAAAAAGATAATTACATTGAACCCCCGTTTTAACAAGTTGGAGCCTTGAACAATCTGCAGCAGACCATATCAAGGTCTCATTAAACGTTCCATTTTTTGTATTCAATGAGACAATTATCCAATTACGTCGTCGTCGTATCAGCCAATGCAGGGTACCATTTATATGTACCGCACAATCAGTATAACGAAAACTTAGACAAGGATCACTAGGATTACAAGTATTGATGGTATCCCATGAATTGGTACTCAAACTATACACCTCAACTATATATTTCTCTTCATAGGAAATCCTCGCAACCTTATAATCACCAGAATCTATACAAAACCAAAATCCATAAGCAGCAGTACGTTTATAGTATACAGGTTTCGGAATAATTTTAATCTTTTGAATAGCGGGATTCCACATATATATACTCTTATGACCATCATCATCCTCATTGATATAACAAATTAGTCCGTTGCAACTCCCAAGTATATCTATTCCCCTTTTGGAAAAATTTAATTCATAATATCTGCGAAGTCTTTCTTCTTTACTATCATAATAACATATCCAATAACAAGGAGAATGTCGAGCAAAGCAGAAATAATACTCATTGTTATTTGCACGAGAAAGATGAGTGTTAATGAATCTAGGAGATTTTATTAAAGCATACCATGATTTGCAGACGGACATGCACGTCAAAACAGACTTTATGCATTGAAGTTTTAGAAGTATCAGCACTAATATATCATCAGGCAAAGAGGAAAGATCAGGCCTGGTCATGCGTGTTTTCTTGCGTCGTAACAACTGACCGGTCAAATATTTTCTCGAATAAATCAACTTATTTTAATACAAAATTAGAGATTCTTAACTTTTTTATGAAAAAAGTTAACTTTTTTTTGCAACTTACAGAATCTCAAACATACATTAAATACTTGTATTAAAAAAATATAAAAATATGAAATTTTTACCCGAAAATAAGTCCATAAGACTTATTTAAAGTTTTCCCAAACAGACCACTATGTTGGAACCCGAAAAAAATATTGTTTTAAGAAGATTATTATTTTATCAATAATTACTTCATCGGTTTAACGGTATGTTCTTGACCTATGTATTGGTCTGATTCTAGTTTCTGAGAATGGTGTGTATTTGTAGTTTCTGAGAATGGTGTCTGATTGAATGGCCTTAAAAATAATATAAATACAAAATTTATTGTTTAATATTCCCTCCGTCCCGGTCATTTGTTTACGTTGTTTGGAGAGTGTCTGACACGCATTTTAAGGATGGTTCCATAACTTATTTTTAAAATTTTCTTTTTTTGTATAAAAATAGGATTGTTCTATTTTATACATTAAAAGAAAATTGTAAAAATAAATTATGGAACTATACTTTATATGCACCTTAAAATGCGTGTCAGACAGTCTTAAAACAATGTAAAGAATCTAATGGGACAGAGGGAGTATTATTTAAATTTGTAAAAGTACTTAATTTTGGGACCTTTACAAGGTCTCAGTCGATTGTCTTTTTGAGAATAATAACATTATAATTTGTAAAAGTACAATATAATTTCCTTTCCAAAATAAAGATAAACGAAAATAAAAATAAGAAGATACATGTAACTTACTTCTCAAATAGTTCAGTCTTCTCCAGTAAGTGCTACTCCCTCCGTCCCTCCCAATTCTTTACATTTTCTATTTTGGGATGTCCCTCCGAATTCTTTACATTTTCAAACTTTTCAAAAATAGTAAAGTTTTAACCTTTAAACAAATAAAAAAGGTTCACCACTTCCTACTACTTTCCTCCATCTTTCTAATCTATTACTTAAATATTGATAGGATCCACAATTTTACCCACTTTCCACTCACTTTCTTTCTCTCCCCACTTACTTTTTTCTCCTTTCTTAATCTCCGTGCCCAACCCAAATGTTAAGAATTGGGAGGGACGGAGGGAGTAATAAGTGCCGGTGAGGAGTGATGTGACAAAAAATAGTATTTTTATTGATTGATATTGGTATAAATGTAGGAATTTATTATATTTAATTGAGTTATAATCAATTATTTAAAACACGTGTCATTTTGTTAAAAAAAAAACTAGCATTAAAACCCGTGAGAGGCACGGGCCGCTAGTTTAAATTGTATTTTTTAATTAAACTATTCAGGATCAATATCGTTTGAAATATATAATTGATTTTCATAGAGTTCTTCTTGTTACTGGCATATGTGGTTATTGTATACTTACTTAAATATGTTCAAGTTTGTACTTTGGAAAGTAATACGAGTAGTATTGATAGCAACCATGTAAGTTTTTAATTTTGTTGTGGGTTATAGAATATAATTTGAGTGTTATATGGGTGTTGTCTAATTAAGACTATCTTTCAGAGCACCTACAATCCTAAACTTTCTTCAAAAATGATGCATCCATTTAGCTGGATCTCCAATAGTATTCAAGGTAGAAACTTAATAATCTTCAAGATGTTGCATTCTGATAATGTCGGTTTCAGTCCTGTTTCTAATCAAGAACTTCGTAAATCTTCTAAAACGCTTCTCAGGTCTTGCTTTTTACTTCTTAAAACTACATGTCTAACTCTTTTATTTGTTTTATTCTAATTTCTTCATTTTAAGCATTCTTTGCCTTTATCTCTCTTCCGGTGTTCGTCTGACTTTCATTGAGTTACCTCCATAAATAATATATAATATATGATCCTTTTTTTTTTCTAGAAAATGTTGTATTTTAAATTGAACATTGGCTAATTTGTATGTAAAAGGTAATGTGTTATTTGTAGGATTCATCTTTTTAAAGCCAAATATTTTTACGTCCCGAATAGTTTCACTACTAATTATTGTATCTTATTTAGTAATATACAAATTTCATTTTACGTTAACACCTCAATATTTTTTACTCTAATATAGTGTTAGATAATATCCATTATATTAATTATAATATCATTTTATAACCCAATTGTGTATTTTACGTAATTCTTTAATCGATAAATGATAACCATTAAAGAGTCCATAGCTCATTTAAAATCCAATAATATTTCATCAATATCACACACATACATATTGTGTGTATGATTTAAAATACATGTGAATGTGTGGTCTAATGGTATTAAGGTGCACCATTTTACTCGGTGATCGAAGTTCGATTACCATTGAAAATAATGCTTCTATATATAAATAAGAACTTATGGGTAAATTGGTGATTTCAAATCAGTAATAAAGTACTTTAATTATTGACTTGATCTTATATTCAATATTTTTCATAAAAAATATATTATGCATTTCATATTTTTTATATATATAAAGCTAATATTGCCTCGCTTAAGCGATACATACAAAAATATCATGTGTATTATTGAAAACACGTATAGATGAGTGCTTAGGGTGTTTAAGGAATAATAGTTATATAGTATTTTTTTATTATTATTATGTTGATTATTATTGTTATTACAATTTTATAATATAATCAAACCATATATTATGTATCAATAATTGATATTTTGATATAATATATTACAGTTCAAATCAATAAATGTAAAAGTAAAATCATGACAAAAAATTCTTAATGTGTCGCAATAATTAAAATAATAGATATTTATTTAACTCAAACAACACACACATCCATCTATAATGTTTATGATTTAGAACATATGTGATTGATTGGTGTAGTGGTAGAGAGATTTGTGAATTAACATGGAGATCCGTGTTCAACTTGTGATAATATAGGGAAACTATGGACTTCACTTAGAATCCATTTCTTCTTCCTCTTAATTCCACTTATTCTTCTCCTTGATTCCCATAACTTAATAACCATTCATCTACAAATAAGAGTTGTGTGAGTAATCTCTCCCTCTATCACTTTCCAATACATGTTTTTCACACCGAACCTGTTTGTTTAAATGCCTCACTGAATTGTCTTGCATATTTGCAAGTGTAGTCTTGCATATTTGCAAGTGTATTTGTCTTGCATTGTTGCAAGTGTATTTGTCTTGCATTGTTTGCAAGTTTTGTCGTGCTATGTCCGTTGTATCTGTTTATTGTTGTACTTACAATCCGCTCTTTGTAACTAAAGCTTCGACGAGGTTCAGAGATTGGATTAAGGGAGTGGTATGAGTACTCTCAGCTGGAACTGCCGGGGCATGGGGCTTCCTCGGAAAGTTCAGTTCCTTTTTGACGTGGTGCGTCAAGAACAACCCGTGTTTTTATTTTTATGTGAAACAATGGCAAAAAGATCGAGAATGGAATGGGTGAAGAACAAGTTGGGGTTTGAAGGATTAATTACAGTGGATCCAGTAGGTAAGAGTGGGGGGCTTGCGTTAATGTGGAAGGAGAAAGATCAAGCAGAATTGATTGGTCTCTCACAGCATCATATTGATGTTAAGGTTCGATTGAAAGATATGATTGAATGGAGGTTAACTGGTGTCTACGGAGAACCAGATAGAACCAAAAGAAGGAATACTTGGAATCTTATTAGAAACTTGGCTAGAGATGCAAACCTTCTTTGGTGTTTGCTGGGGGATCTAAATAATGTGGTGTCTGATAATGATAAAAGAGGAGGAGAACCGTACCCTGAATGGTTGGTAGAAGGATTTAATGAAGTTTTGCATAATGCTAATCTGGTGGATCTCGAGTTAACAGGGCATCAGTTTACGTGGGAAAGGGGTCGAGATACAGATGCGTGGATGGAGATTAGGTTGGATAGGGCATTAGCAAATGAATTCTGGTTAAGTAACTTTCCTCTGGCTAAATTGTACAATATGGGATGGGCGCCTTCTGATCATAGTGCTATTCTATTAGTACCTCAAGTTCTAAATAAAAGGGCAAGAGTGCATCGGTTTAGATTTGAAAATGCCTGGCTCACGGAGCCGATGTGTGAGCAGATAGTCCGAGAGGGGTGGGTAGATAATCAGGGGTATAATATCCATGAGAAAATTAAAAGTTGCAGTGACAAGCTGGCAATTTGGGGGAAGGAAATCACGGGTAATTTTGCTGGTCGGATAAAGGCTTGCAAGGCAGAATTGACACGATTTAGGAATGGGAGGGATGCTGTCTCTAAAGAAAAGTATAATGAAGCGAAAGCAAATCTGGAGAGGATATTTAATCAAAGGGAGATTTTCTGGAGGCAGCGGTCTAAGCAGTTATGGCTTCAAGCAGGGGACAAAAATTCGAAATACTTTCACAAGACTGCTAGTGTACGTAGAAGAAATAATCATGTGCAGCAACTTCAAGATGAAAGCGGGAACTGGTTGGACTGGGAACACGGTTTGCCTGGACTGATAACGAATTATTTTAATAACCTTTTTGCAGCCACTGAATCTGAGTGGCAGGAGGTCATTGAAGGTGTTCCCAGTACGATTACTGAAATTCAGAATGAGGATTTACTTAGGTCAGTAGGGGAAGAAGAAGTAAAAGCAGCTCTTTTTCAGATGAACCCAGACAAAGCTCCGGCACCGGATGGCATGACCCCGGCATTTTTTCAGAAGCATTGGAGAATTGTGGGAAAAGACGTGGTGAAAGTGGTCCAAGATTTTTTTTCGAAGGGTACACTGAACTCTGATTTGAATTCTACAAATATTGTCTTGATTCCAAAAAAGAAATGCCCAGTTTTAATGAGTGATTTGAGGCCGATTTCTCTTTGTAACGTGTTGGTGAAAATCATAACTAAGGTGGTTGCAAATCGCTTGAAAAACACGTTGGAATCAGTAATCTCTGAGAATCAGAGTGCGTTTATGCCAGGAAGATTAATCTCAGATAATGTGATGGTTTCTTACGAGGTCATGCACTATTTAAAGCGTAAGAGGAGAGGTAAGGAAGGTCATATGGCGATTAAGCTGGATATGAGCAAGGCATACGACAGAATTGAGTGGAGGTTCTTGAAAGCAATGCTGAGTAAGATGGGATACAAAGATTGGTGGGTTCACTTAATCTTAACATGTGTAAGCACAGTCTCGTACAATGTAACTCAAGCAAATAAAGATGTTGGTCCTATAATTCCTAGTCGCGGGATCCGTCAAGGGGACCCTTTGTCCCCTTACTTGTTCATTATTTATGCCCAAGGGCTCTCAGTTTTACTCAGACAGTATGAACAGAAAAGGTGGATTCAAGGGATTAAAGTGTGCAAAAGAGCCCCGAGTATTACTCATATGTTGTTCGCGGACGATAGCTATTTGTATTGTAAGGCTAATGAGACAGAAGTTGACCATGTTTTGAGGTTGTTAAAGGTTTTTGAGAGGGCTTCGGGCCAAAAAGTGAACCTCAACAAATCAGTGGTTTTCTTTAGTTCGAATATTATCGAGAGTAATAGGAATCAGCTTTGTCATAGGCTAAATATGGAAGAGCCTGGTGCAGAGTGCAAATATTTAGGCTTGCCGAATATGATGCAGAGGAGTAAGGTGGCTACTTTGGGGTACCTGAGAGGTAAGGTGAAGAAACGAGTCCTAGCATGGGATGGTTCTTTCATCTCTCAAGGGGGTAAGGAGACCTTAGTTAAGGCGGTTGCTCAGGCGTTACCCACTTACGCTATGAGTGTTTTTTTGTTACCAACAGCGATTCACCGAGATATAGAAAGAACTATTTCCAAATTTTGGTGGAATTCGAGAACAGGTGAGAGAAAGGGGATACACTGGATGAGTTGGGATCGGTTAAGTAGACATAAGTCAGCTGGAGGGATGGGGTTTAGGGACTTTAATGATTTTAATCTAGCTTTACTGGGGAAGCAGGGGTGGAGACTCTTGACAAAGCCCTCAAGTTTGGTTAGTAGGGTGTATAAAGCTCGTTACTTTCCTTCTGTGAATTTTCTGGAAGCTAAACTTGGGCATAACCCTAGTTATATTTGGAGGAGTATTTTGGAAGCAAAGGACTTAGTAGCAAGCGGAGCTCGGTGGAAGGTGGGAACAGGAGAGGACATTAGCATCCTCAGACAGCCCTGGTTGTTAGATAGAGAGAGGCCGTATGTTGAGTCAAGTTCACCATCACTGGAGAATAATAAGGTTTCATCACTTATGACTGATAATTTCAGTAGTTGGGATGAGGGGATTCTCAGGGAACTGTTTAGTGATCGAGATCAGGTCTGTATAAAGAAAGTTAAAATTGCAGAGCATGGGGAGAGAGATACATTATATTGGAGTCAGGAGAGGCATGGCAATTATTCAGTAAGAAGTGCATATAGACTGCTGCAAGTGCAGAAATCATATTGGAAAACATCATATAACAACAGCTTTTGGAGTAAAATTTGGCGAATTAAGGCTCCTGCTAAAGTGCTAAATCTGGTTTGGCGATCTCTGTCTTACTGTTTACCTACGGTAGTAATGTTGCAGCAAAAAGGTGTTGTGGTGGAGGCAGTTTGCCCAGTATGTAGAAGAGAGGCTGAAACGATCGATCATGTGTTTCTAGGTTGTTCGGTGGCAGTGCAGTGTTGGAACATGGTCATCCCAGATGTGCAGTGTTCAGGAGTAACATTATCACAGTGGTGGGAGTGTGTTCTGGCTACTTGTGACGGTATGAAGAAAGCAGAAGTAGCAGCGATTTGTTGGGCTCTGTGGAAGGCAAGGAATGAAGTGGTTTGGAATAAGAAGTCTACAAGAATTTACGCTATAATTGTAGGTGCAAAACAATATCTTGAACAATGGAGATATGCCCAAAGTAAGGTGTCGTACTCTATATTCCCTCAAACAGTGGAAGGGGATGAAGGAAGTTCTTGGGTGAAACCACAGGAGTTAGCAATCAAGGTATCTGTAGACGCAGCGATATTTCGTGAATTCAATGCTTCAGGAATTGGAGTTGCAGTTCGAGATTCAAAGGGGGAGTTGATAATGGCCAGAACGGTGCGTATAAACGAGGCATTGGATCCTGATATAGCTGAAGCAATGGCCATAAAGGAAGCGCTAAGTTGGTCTAAAAATCAGACATGGCAGAATATTGTGGTGGAGTCAGATTGTTTGGTTGCAGTGCAATCGATTCGCAGTAAAGTACCTATGATTTCACCTTTTGGTATCATTGTGGAGGAGTGTAGGAGATTGTTGCAAGGTTTGAACACAGTGTCGTTGTTATTTATCAAACGATCTGCTAATATGGTAGCACATGAGTTAGCTCGTGCCTCATATTCTTTTCCAGATCGATGTTTCGATAGGATGTCTGTTCCTATTGAGGTTGATGTTGCTTTGAAGTCGGATTTATGTTAATAAATTCTCTTGTTTGTCAAAAAAAAAAACATGGAGATCCAAGATCAATTCCCAATTTTTTCAAAAAATTGAGAATAGAGGGATAAATTAGTAATTTCAAGAGATGAAGGGTAAATTTGACATTTCAAATGCATTAAAAAGTGGGTGAAGGAGATAAATAACACTTTTTCCGATACAAAAATTGAAAATAACGAATTTGGGGAGGGGGTGTTAAAAATCTCCTTTTTGCTACATATGTTCATTTTGGGTAATTGCCTTTATACATGATACGCATTTTCATCTTGGGTAATAGGGTTTGTTACCCAATTTGGTTATGCGTATCACACAAAAATCAAATTAAAAAAAATGAAGATACGCATATCCAAAATGGTTATCTTATATTAATAGATGACCCCACTTAGACATGCGTATCCAAAATGGTAAAAATAACAGGAGAGCTCAAAAAATGTTATTTTCGTCTTTTTTTTTCAAAAAATTGTTATTTTTAACATTCTTTCTTAAAAAGTCTCACGAATTTTATCTTGTATTGATATATTATATATATAATAGATAATAGATTGCATATCTTTAGCATTTTTCTTCATTTATGCTCATAAGTTTATTTTCTTATAATTTTTGATCATATATTACTATTTATAATAAAAAAATAAATTTTATAACGTTATCGTTACTTCACTTTGAGGTGGACCTATACGAACAATAAAAAAATACATACACAATCACCTCCTAAACAAAGGGTAAAAGAATAATTATCATATAAAGTGGACAAAAAATTATATATATTATTTTTCGTTAAGTATTATAGTTGAAATAGAAATTGAAATTGGAACACAACGAATTTCAAATAGAAGTAAATGGGAAATGATTTTAATAGTCTATATGTATTATGTACAAATAGTTTATAACCCGTGCAAAGTACGGTTTTTTTAATTTTTTTTAAAAATATAAATATTTACATGAAATAGAATATAAATATTATAGTTTTAATATAATATCTAACAATTTTAATATTTTATGGAATAATTTCTAATATTTTATCTAACAATTTTAAATAAACGAAAAATTATACGCTTGGTTATTACCGTTTAGTGTAGATATCTATAATATTTTACATAAATAGCGAAACACATTGATAAATAATAGGTTTATGTTAAAATTTGAAGAATAATTACCAATTTATATGCCTTTTTTTATTTAATTGAATATTATTTAAATCAATTTATTTGTTTTTCAACATGTTGATCGTACTTATTTGTTCAATATACTTATTAGATTGGATTTTCATCAAATTTAATTTTTATTAATTTAATTTTTAAAAAATTTAGGTTTCTATTTTCATAATAGAGTTCTTAATCAATTTAATGGAAATTTTATTATTTAATGCAAATAATAATTTGTTGAATATGTTTCATAAATAATAAAAATGAATTTTATATATATATATATATATATATATATATATATATATATATATATAACATAGTTTGTTATCATATTAATTATATTTTGTGTTATAGTGATTTTTTAACAAACAAATTTTAATATTTTATTGGAGCAAATAAAAATTCCTAAATTTTAAAAGAAAAAAAGGATCAAATTATAGTTAAAAAATTATACTTATTATGGTTTAGACATATAGTTTTTTATTTGTGTTTTATCTTCAGTTCGAAAAATTAGATTTGTATAATTTTACAGTTCACGCGAAACTCACAAAAAAATCTTTAATTTAGTAATGATTTAACAATTCTTTTCTAATTATAACTACCCCGAAAATAAAGAAAAAAATGTGACGAATTTTTTACATTGAAAATTCTATTCGATTTAGAAAATGTACTTTATTTGATTGCATTTATCAAAATATCACTTTTAGTATTGAATATATTTCTACTAACAATCAAATACATTTTTTAATATAAGAAATTAATGATTTCCATCTTTTGTTTTAAGATCTAACGATCCTTTTTATTTTGGTATATAACAGAAATTTAATATAATTTATATATTAATTAAATTTGTCTTCTTATAAAATTGTAACTTTTTTTATTTTAGACTTTTTTAAAATCCACGTTTAATATCTTATTTTAACTTATGAAGAAAAATGGTCCTAAGGCTAACCTCTAGCCACTTACCTTGTTTTCTAATACAAATGATGAATAGCATTTTTTTAATAATAAAATCTAGCTTCGTGTATTTACAAAAAATAGCCCTGACCTATAGTATATTATGTTTTAATCTCATACTACAATGAGTATGTCATCATGCCCAAGATACTCTCTAATTTATACTCCTTGAGTCCCATTTACCTTATATATTTTTATACAAAAAAAGAAAATTTTAAAAATAAGTTATGGAACTACCCTTAAAATACACCTTAAAATACGTGCCAGAAAATATAAAAAGAAAGGTAAAAAATTGGTTGGGACTGAGGGAGTATTCTTTTTAGATTATAATTCTTTTTTATATAGTACTTCCTCTGTCCCCAAAGGTTCTTTATCTTGGGGGACGTAATTCTGGCACGGATTTTGAGATGCATTTTGTGAATAGTTTCATAACTTATTTTTAAAATTTTCTTTTTTTGTATAAAAATAAAATTGTTCTATTTTTATAAAAAAAGAAAATTTTAAAAATAAGTTATGGAACTGTATTTTTTAAGAGCCTTAAAATGTCTGTCAAGCGATGAAAAAAACTGTAAAAAAATGAGGCGAACGGAGGGAGTATAATCTTGATCTTTTATTTTTTAAAAAAATATTATATTTACCATTGAAATTGTTTTGGTGACAATGAATTATCATAGTAACAAAATTTTGTATACTCCGTATCTTTTATGCTTATTATATTTTTAAGTTTCCTGTCTTTCAAGCATAAGTGGTACATCAGTACAACACTGACACGGTACATAGAACCCAGACGTTTACGAATATTAAACGCATAAATTAAAGCAAGATAATAGATCTTTTAATATTAATAATTTTCTCGTAATTAAGTGAGAGATTATACGGTAATGACTTAATGTTATTGTTACCTACTACTATAGTCTATAACTGGTAGAAATAGGAGTCAAGTCTTCAAATAATCTTCTAGTATAATTTTCTTTTCTTTTTTAAACCACTTCTAATAGTAGTTCTTACTTTTATTGTATATAAAATATAATTTATTTAAATATTATATTTAATATGATATAATATGTTGTCGGTGAGAATCGATCCTTGACCTATGGTAGTACCTCCTTATTATCCCCAGGGTGATGGCCTTTTTCTACCCCAAAATGGGGGGAGGGGTTACCAAAATACCCAGATCCAGAATTACGGCCCTAAATACCCACGGGATACGATACTGACAGAGGAGTGTCTTGAGATACGCCACTGGGAGAGGAGTGTCCCCTATCACGCCACTAACAGAGGAGTATTAAGCGGATATTGTAGCACTGGATACGCATTTGTATCATGCGTATCACCCGGACACGCTTTTGCGTAATGCGTATCATACGGATACGCTGTCTCCAAGGGCGCATCTGACGTCAGCATCGTCTTCTACACAGATCTGGCCGGGCGACTCGCCGGACGATATTTTGCTTTTTGTTTTTCAGTTCGTTCGTTCTCCCACGTCATTCACTTTCCGGTTAAGTTCTATATACGAAATTAATCGCCTCAAGATCCTCTACAACCCTATGCCATTGATTTATCCGTTCTATTGCCGTAATTAAAACACCCAAATCGAACGATTTTTCGAATTCATTTTCCGATCTACTTCAAACAGGCCCCTACGGTCAGATTTGCAACAAAACGATAGTTAAAATGGACGAGCAACGTGTGACCATCAAAATTATGTGGTCATATGGCTCGGAGATGGACGGAAAGTGGCCGGATAAGCTAGGGGCAATTTTTCGGTAAGAGAGTCGGGGGAGAGAGCTCGTGACTTTGAAAAAAATTCTGAAAAAATGAACTTGGGACACGCCGTTGCCAGTGGTGTGTCCCGTGGGTACTGAGGGCCATGCAATTTGGAAACGGGTATATCGGGCCATTGACCTCCAAAATGAGGTATTTTGGTCATTTTCTCTTATCCCTCTTACTCTTATTATATAATAAGATATAATATAATATAATAGGATATAATGTATTGACAATTGATGTATCGATGATTTTTTTTTAATCTTTCTTAGAAATTTAACTTTTTTAAAGATGTAACAAATTTGTCTCTTATTTTTTGAACCAACAAATTATCTATTATCTATTATATATATAGGTCTTTGCTCAAGTGAGAACCTCTTATTTTGGTGAGATATGAGATCTAATCTCTTCCCTTCATTTTAATCTAATCTAATGGTCCCACTAGGGGCATCCACACTAATAACCTACACCCTCACACATACTAACCCCACCTCCTGATGACATCATCATGATGTCATAAATATATTTTTAAAAAAAATAAAAAAAATTGGGGAAATTTTTTTGAAACATAACTGGGGAAAAAAATTCTGACGTCACTGGTGATTTTTGTTGAATTCTTGTGAATGTTTTCCAAAACTGGTGATTTTTGTTGAATTCTGGTGATTTTTTACGAAATCTGGTGATTTTTTTTATCTAACAAAACACGAAAACCTATTCAAAAACTACCAGTTTATTCTCCTTACTATGAATATTATTACATAATTTATATAATTAATTTTTTTAAATTAAAATACATAATTTATAGTTTGCATGGCCGCAAATTCAATTTTTTAATTAAAATTTTTAACTTTTATCTGTATTCCCTCGGGGTTTCAACGGTTAACCTTTGAGATTCAACGTTTCCATTTTGGGTTTTAGAAATATTCGGAACGATGAATAAACCTTATACGAACTTAGGGTTTAGGGTAAACAACCCTAAACCCTAACTTATCCTGGTTTTTAAACGCGTTAGCGTTTAAAAATTAGGCTGCCAGATTCAATTTTTTAATTAAAATTTTTAAATTTTATCTGTATTTCCTCGGGGTTTCAAAGGTTAACCTTTGGTGTTCAACGTTTCCATTTTGGATTTTAGAAATATTCGGAACGACGAATAAACCGTATATATTTAGGAGAAAAAAGAAAAAAATGCATTAAAAAAATCACCAGATTTCGTAAATAATCACCAGGATTCAACAAAAATCACCAGATTTCGTAAAAAATCACCAGAATTCAACAAAAATCACCAGAATTTGTAAAAAAATCACCAGTGACATCATCTTGACGTCATGATTTTTTTCCCAGATTTTTTTCCAAAGGAAAACAATTTAAAAAAATTTTAAAAAAAATTATATTTATGACATTATCGACGTGGGTTCTCATAGTTCTCATAATAAGAGGGTTCTCAATGGAGCAATATAATAGCCCAACAATGGGCAAGAAATTGAACTTGAGTCTCCAAGTTAACTTACACCTTACTTTACCACTAGACCACTTAACACACATGTGAATTAAATTATGCACATTATATCTGTGTGTCGCTTGAGTGAAAGAATACATGGTATTTTAATTATTATGACATATCAACAATTTTTCGGCATGAGTTTATTTTTACATTAATTAATTCGGACTATAATATATTTTATTATATCAAAATATAAACTAATGATGTGTAATATCTTTATAGTTTGGTTATACATTTTTAAATTGTAATGATAATAATAATAACCAAAATTTACTCTATAATGATAACTCCGTAACACAACCAAATGGCTCATGCGTACATGTTTTCAATCATAAACATAATATCTCTATGTGTGTGCCGCATGAGCGGGATACTATATAGGTTTATATAAAGAAAATGTAGGAAATGCATAATATATTTTTAATAAATTACAATTAAATATAAGAGCAACTCAATAACTAAAGTATATCAAAATTGTTAGCTCTTTTGGACTAACATGTGATGCATTGGTATGTTTGGGAGTTGACTATTGTTTGAAAAAATTATAATTTTTGACCAGGTTGTCATAAGATTGATTATGGGAGTAAATTTTTACATATTATTTTTTATATTCTACTCATTCATAAAATAAATTGAGATAATATCACGGTTTAAAATAAAAACTTGTGGCATCTTTAATGATGACGAGTTCTAGATGAGATAATTATTGGATCATAATTTATTGGGGATGAAGTTTCTAAAGCACACAATAGAAAAGTTTTCTATTAGTGCACCTTTTTATTATTATTTTTGATAATCCAACCGTACGGATGAAAAGTTTATGTCGAAATAACATTGTATACAAATTTTTATTATATTTGAAATAGTGGAGCATTACTTTTATAATAATACTATTTCCTATATATATTCTGTTATTCCCAGATTACACGCTTGTATAATTGTAGAAGGGGGGGTTGAATACAATTCTTGATATTTATAAATTTCTGATAAGAATCACAGAAATCTATAAGGAGATAATTGCTGAATGAGAAATGATTCACAAACACATAAAAAATCAGGTGGTTAAATGTACCACCTGAGACTTTTATTCGAAGAAAACTCTGTGATACAGAAGTACACAGCTGCTGTTTTACAACTCTTTGCTTCTAAGTATATTCAAGAAACCCTAAGCAAATATGTCTGTTTTCTTAGTTTCTAAAGAGTTGCTACACTTGGTTATATATTCCAAGTTTACAAGTACTACAGGAATAAGATAATATTAATCTAATTCAAGTTGACTTGCTACTCCACTCCAAATACACATGAGGCCGAAAGGTTGTCCTTGTGAACAGACATGTCCCCTGCACCTTTCTTGTATTCACTATGTAAATGGAATGCTTCTTTCTTCTGCGTTTCCAAAGTATGGCTGTCATACTGCTTTTTATACCTACTATCAACCCATGTGATCTGTCAGTCAAACCTGTCCTTATCAACTGCTAATTCCCAGCTAGCATAGAAGAAAGTGTTAATGATTATCCGTTGATGTTGTACACTGTCATCCGTTGATGGTAGTTTGAGCTGTATCTGTTGATATTGTAGATTTGAGTTGTATCCGTTGATAGAGTCATGTTCTCATCTGTTGATACACTTTCACTTAGACAGAATTACATAGCATAGCTTATTTATAATTGACTACCCTATTCTGCCTATTCGTTGATGGTCAACATGACTCTGAATAAAAACACTATCAACTGATAAATAGAGATACTACAGTATGCTACAAAACCTCATCCGTTGATGAGCTACCTGTCAACGAATAGAGTTATAATGCCTCATTCGTTGACAGTTATAAAACATGACTTATACAATTTTGTGCATAGAATGTGAAGTTATCATCAAGTACAACATATTCCTAACAATCTCCCCCAATTTATGCTTGATGAACATAAAGCCATAAATTTAGAACCTTGATGATAACAAAACATTTCCCTAGAGGTATTTACTGATAGATGCATAATTGTATTAAGCTTCAAAATTTAAACACAGAAAGTTTGAGAAATTTACAGAGAAAGATTGCTCCTCTAGTCTTATCAGATCATTAATGTTTTCTTTCTCTTGTTGGCACCACTCTTGATTTTCCTTCCTTAGCAGAATTTGATTCAATCTGGATTTGGAGTTGCCTGTAGAAGGCTTCTTCTTCAGCAATCTTTGAATTCAGCTTTGATTGCAACCACCTAAGGTACTGGGTGCTAGCCTTAGATAGTTGATCCTCCAACCTGAAGAATCTCTTGTTTCCACCTTCATCCCTGAATTCCATCATCCAATAAGGTTGAATGTGGATTTTCTGTCCATTGTATGGGATCTTCAATTTCTTGGGCAAACTTGATGGAGAATTCCATTCTGCTCTAATCTGTTCAATCCTCTTGATTATCTCATGCCTGGCTACCATGGAGAACCCTGTATGTCTCTTAATGGCAGAGAATACTTTGGTTAAGATTTGATAATTTTCTCTAAGTACCTTCTGTAAAGGCCATGTCCTCTCTTTTCCTCCTTTGTAGACAAACACTAATCTCTCAGGCAGTTGTTTGTATTTGTCAATTCCTCTCACTTCTGACACTTCATCCATATATAGATTGATGCCAGAATATTCTTCTATAACTGCCTGATAGATGTAGTCTTCCTTGTTCTCAGCAGGTGACTGTTTAACAATAGAGGGCACCTTAGATATTTGGATAGGCAACTTTGGAGTTTGCTTTCTTGAGGTCCTTTTCTTCTGTGTTGATTCAAACAGAAATTTAGGAACCTCAATTTTGTCAAACTCCACTGGTTCCTCCTTTGGCTCTATTTGCTGTTCATGGAAGTTTACATATGGGTTTATTACCTCTTGAGGCATTTGAACTGGTAATTGTGTGCCACTTGTTTCTCTGGATCCTTTCTGTGGAGAAATAGGTCTGTTGGGTCTTTGCTTTTTCTGTCTTTTCTGTACCCTGACCTTAGTGCCACCTTTTCTCTTAACTGGCTTAGGAAGTTCCTCAGACTCCTTTTCTTCAATTTGTAACTCATCCTCTAACTCTTGAGCTATCCTGACTAGCCTCTCTTCTGAGTTTTCATTTGGAAATTTAGTATTTGGATGAGCTTCTCTTAGCAGCCTTGAAGTCTCTTCCCTCTTGGCTTCAACAAATCTAGGATGGTTGTTGGAGATGTTCAAAATTTTTCCATTCCTTGTGATTACAGCCATCCATTCTCTTACTCTTTTATTAGTCTTTTCCTTGAACTCCATGATGGCTTCTCCCATTAGCTTCTCTTCATCATCCTTGGGAAATGGATAGTCCAGTTGTAACTTGTTCTTCCCATTTGCTTTTGGTGGAGAGTAAACTCTGGTTTTTATGATGGGTTCAAATTCTTTGACATAAGAAGGTTCAGCATCATAATATGTAGGAGCCACAATTGCTGGAGTGAGCACCTTCAGAATTGTAGTAGATATTGTTGAAGCTGAGGTTTGGCTAGAGAACAGAGTTGATGCAATAGATTCATTGATCAACCTTTCTGACCTCATTATCCTTTCATTTTGTTCCTCTCTTATCTTTTGTAAAGCTTCAATCTTGGCTAGCTTTTCCTCTTCTATCATGTTTGAGAGATCAAACTCTTCAGATAGAGCTATTGGTAGGGATTTGGATTTGCTGTGGGAAGCTTTGACAATAAAGTCCTGTGGATTGACCACTATGGTAGGCTGCTGCTCCCCCTCACTTGCTGCTTCTCTCCTTTCAGAAATTGTGATTTGTCTTGTAGTTGCCACAACCTCTTCCACTTTCTCCCCCTTTTTGTTAGCATCAAGGGTTTGAATAGAAGTAGGGGCTGCAACCATCTTTTCTAAAAGTTGAGTTTGCAGTTTCTGATGTTGAAGAAATTGCTCCATCTGGGATTCCATCTTTTTCATTCTAGTGGTGAGTTGTTGCACAGACTTAGCCAAGCTGTCTTCTTTGATGAATCTTTGTTGCAGCACCCCCTGAGTGGCTGTAGGAGCCAACTGCTCCAACTTGGAATCCACAGAAATCTTCACATCTTTGATATCTTGCTTGACCTCCTCTAAGTTTGATCTTTGAATCACCATTTGCATCTTTTGCAACTTGAGAGAGTCAATTGCTTGTTGAAGAACAACCTGTCTTTGTGGATCTGCACTTTGGTGCTCAGCCATGGCAGATTTATATTGCCTTATGATCTCCAAATCAATGTCAAGATAGGTGTAGCTAGTAGCAAATTTCCAATCATGAACACTGCTAGCACCTTCATCCTCAGTGCTCTGGCTGGCTTCACTGTCAAATTCTTCAATGTCTTCATTTTCAGCAATGGATGGCAGAGCTTCTAAAGATTCCTTAGCTCTTTGTAGTGACTGTGAGGTGTGCACTAGGTGCATTGCCTCCTCTGCTTCCACATTGCTTTGGCGAGCCAGAACTTGATAGGCAGGTGGATGAATAAAGGTTTCAGCATCCAAAGAGATGGAGTCAATCATTGACTGATATTCTTTTTGATATTCCATGTCCTTGGTTGCATCATCAACCTCCATTGGCTCACTTGCAATGGCTTCTCCTCCCAACCTTATGTCCCCTGTAGTCCCTTCTCTCCTCTCATCTCTCTTTTCTTGCATCAAGGGCTCCCCTTGGCTCACACCTCTCACACCCTCACCTTCACCTACTAAGGTGGAACTCTCAATCTCTCCTTTTGCCTGACCGGAAGAAATGGTCAGCCTCTCATTATTTTGCTCTCCTTTTGCCTGCTCTAAAGGCAGCCTCTCACTCCCTTCCCTCATTCCTAGAAGTGCTTCAACTACCACTAGCTCTACTCCACTTGACACTGGAGTGTCAGATAATGCAGTTGTATTATATGGAGAATGAGCTATCAACGGATCAGAAATATCCATTGAAGAGGTAGTCATAGTTGTCAACGAATGGCTTGATGTAGGCACATCCATTGATGGAGAAACACTTGACAACGGATGAAGGATATCCATTGAAGAAGGAAAAGGTTTATCTATTGAAGAGAAAACCAACACTGAATCTGTGGAGATTGATTTTAAGTTTGAGGCCACAGTGTGTGTTGAGAATTCTGGAAAAATAGATTGATGATCCAACAAATCATCTAAAAGATGATGACCACCAATTTGAGAGTGGGGCTTCTCCATGAATCTTAAAGATGGAGAATCAGGAATTGATGTGGAAATCATGTCCATATCCAGAGAAAGAGTTGGTGATGATGGATTGTCAAGTGTTTCGATTTGAATGTTAAGATCAAGGGGCTGTGACTCCACATTTATTGGAGCCACATCAACCTGAGTTTGAGAAGGTACAATTTCCTGTACTCTATGTGTACCCTGTGATTCCCCTATGGTTTTAGATTTTACTCTTCTTTCATAGGTTTTTGAGTTTGTGTCTCTGACCCTTTTGTGCAGTGTTCCTTGTGGGGAACTTGATTCAGTAGTCACACCCTGTTGAGAGGATGTAACTAGAATTTGGCTTGTAGGTTCATTAACAGTCTTTTGAGAGACTAAAATGTTGGTTGCACCTGCCTCACCTTCCTTATCTTTAGGGCTTCTTTGATGTTCACCATGTCCCTCACCATTCACTACCACCTTCACACTCCCCTCAAGAGTTTTGGTAGGTTTTACAACAGGTGTCTTTTGAGAGACACTTGAGGTTTGCTTTTTAGATTGTGGTTTTGAAACTTTGGATTTGGTCACTTTGGTAGGAGCCTGTTTGGTCACAACTACAGGCTCCATTGTGACACTAGAAGGCAAAGAAATTTGGGGGTTAGAAATAGGAGTCTCAGGGTTAGAAACAGTTACCTGAACAATTGGTAGATATACCAATTGTACTTCTGCATTTAAGTTCATTCGAATCAAATCACTTAAGACTCTTTTCTCCTGAACAAAACAATTAAACTTGTTATCCGGGTTAGCAATGGATAGTTCATTCTCAGATACATGCAGTGCTAAGAGCATCAAAAATCTAGCAAAATAGATATTCTTGCCCCTAGTTTCCTTCTTACCTAATTTTGCTGCTATCTCATACATGACTATTGTGCCAAAATTATAGAATTTATCAGTCAAAAACATACACATCATAACTAGCATGGAATTGGTAACAGCATCAAAGTTACTAATTTTGCCTGAAAAAGATTTAATGAAGGCATCACAAAAATAACTTCATTCTTTAACCATACCTTTCCTAACAATTTTCCCTAAGTTCTCAGTACGAAGGGCATAATTTATGGAATTAAGCATGGCAACAATTTCAACATTACTGGGTACTTCCAGACAGTTATTCTCAGGCAATTTTAAACAAGCAGTTATCACATCAGAATTAACTACATGGTTTTTACCCTTTAAAGAAAAAGCAAGTGTACCGTCTGTGCTAATGTACTCAGCAGATGCCCACACCTCTTCAATTACCTAGTGGATTAGAGGAGTGGTGGCAGTCATAGCATATGACAGTTTGCATTTCTTCACGAAATTCATCAAGGTGTGATAAGCTTCTGGAGCATTCACTGTATCAACAAAGGCCGTGTTAGAAATGATTGATGAGAACAGTGTTTGGAAGCTATAGTGACAAAATAGAGTTTAGCTGGAAGCAGTCAGAGTTTAGTTAAACACTGACTGGAAGCGCAACAGAGATTGTTAAACTCTGTAGCGGTATTGTCTGAAGAGTCAACAGTGTTTGAAGATTGATTCAAGATAAATATGGAAGCAATATCTTTGAAGATTGGAAAGCTGTCAAAGAGATTGAGTTGACTTGGAAGACTGGAGCAATCGTGATTGATATCAATTGTATAGCTTGATTATAGGAGAATCAGTTACTGATTGTACGAAGCTGTATGTTCTATAAATACAGTTAGGTTAACCCTAGAAGGGTAATCGAACATTGAGAAATTCATTGATTGTAACCTAAGCAGCTCTCTGTGATATTTTACATCACTGAGAGAGGAATTGTTAATTCCAAACAGTTTTTAAGTATTAAACAGTGTGTTCTTGTTAAGTTACTCATACAGTATTTGAATAACTATTGTGTATTCGACCTAACAAGTGGTATCAGAGCCAATCTGTTACTTTATTACAGTTAAAGATCCAAAAACACAATAGTAATCAATGGCAGAGATACCTCCACCATCTGAGAAAGCCCCTACTACTGTTAGTAGGTATGAAACAATTAGGGTTCCTATACTTAGGCCATCAGAGTATGCAATTTGGAAGGTGAAGATGACCATGTTTCTGGAGGCTACAGATCCAGAATACCTTGATAGAATTTATGAAGGTCCTCACAAACCTACAAAGTTATCTGCTGCTGCTGCTGGTGAGGAATCAAAGGTCATTCCAAAAGAAAAGAAAGATCTAACTGCTGAGGATCTTTCATCTATTGCAAAGGATGCAAAAGTAAGACACTTACTTCACAGTGCATTAGACAATGTTATGTCTAATAAAGTGATTAATTGCACAACTGCAAAGGAAATATGGGATGCACTTGAGGTTAGGTGTCAAGGAACTCCTGAAATCAAGAAAAACAGAAGAAACATACTCACTCAGGAGTATGAGCACTTTGAGGCAAAGTCTGAAGAAACCATGACAGAAACATTTGACAGATTCTGTAAACTGCTCAATGATTTGTCATTGGTTAACAAAGAGTATGATTTAGAAGACTCAAATCTCAAGTTTCTTCTTTCTCTACCTGAAAAGTGGGATGTGAAAACAACCACTATAAGAGATAATTATGAACTTGGTAAAACAGAGATTGATGAAATTTATGGACTGCTCAAAACCCATGAATTGGAATTGGAGCAGAGAAACAAAAGATCAAGTAGAAAGTCAAAGTCTGTTGCACTTAAGGTTGAGGAGAAACCATCAAAGAAGGAAGCATCAAGGAAAAAGGCAAAAGGAAAAGCTTTAGTCATACACTCAGAAAGTGAGTCATCAAACACTGATGATGACTCAAATACAGATGAAACATCTGATTCTGAAGATGATGAAGAGATGATGCAAATGGCTGCATTGATGGTAAAGACCTTCAAGAAGATGGGATTCAAGAACTTCAAGAAGGGAAAGAGATTCTCCAAGGACTACTCAAAGTCTGACAAGAAGAATTTCAAGAAATCTGAGGGAAAGGACTTCAAATCTAGTAAGAAAAATAAGTCTGAAATTCAATGCTACAAGTGTAAGGAGATGGGTCACTATGCTCCTGAGTGCAAGAAGGGTAAAACTGAAAAGGCACTCTATACCAAAGGCAGAGATTGGGCAGACACTTCAGATTCAGATGAGGAAGTCAACTATGCTCTCATGGCTACTACTCAGACTGAAAATGATGATCTCAAGGTACCCCCAACTACCTATGCTTATAACACTGATGATATAATTGAATTAAGAATTTATCTTAAAGCATTGCATATCAGTTATAGGGATCAGACTTTAGAAAATGAGAGGATAAAGACTGAGTGCTCTCAACTCAAAGACAGAAACAAACTAGTTGAGGAAAAGCTTGAGAACATGAATAAAATTCAGAAGGAGAGAGATGATGCAGTGTTTATTGAACAGGAGTTGCTAGGTAAGTATAAGCAACTAGAATCTGAATTGGAGGATACTAAACACATCATTAAAACTTGGACACACTCTGGTAAAGATACACAAGAAGTGTTTCAGTCAGATACAGTAGGTCTAGGTTACTCTGAAGGAGATGAACTTAGATTTGAAAATATGGTTAAAGTTAGACCACATCGTTCATCTGAAAGTAATGTCATGGGAACAGGTGGACCTAAGACTGAAGCTGAGAAAAAGGCTGTTAAAGAGTCATATGCTAAGACTTTTGTTAAAGAGGCTAACATTGGTTTAATGACAGATAAACAACTCAAGCATAAGCTTAAGGAGATAAAATCTGTCAACAAACAGAAAATGCCTAGGAAAAACAAAAATGGAAAGGTAGGCATAACATCAGGAATTAAGCCAATGCTTGCTTCATTAGCTCCTAGAAAAACATGCTTTAATTGTGGTAGCACTAATCATCTTGCTAGTTTCTGCAGTAAGAATAAGAACATTAATTCTTTGTCCTCTAAAACTGCAGTAAAGAGTGATTATGTGAGAACTAGACCACAGACTTTATGCAAACACTGTGGAAGTACATGGCATTCTATTTACACTTGCAGAGATTATCATGCTATTTACTATAATTACTATGAACCCAAACCAAATTTGAAATGGGTTAAAGTAAACTCTGCAAATGTAAACTCTGAAAAAGTTAGCTTAAACTCTGATAATGTGAATTCCGCTGCAAAAGCTAACAGAATTAAGAAAGCCAAAGGATCCAAGCAAGTCTGGATCCTTAAAACTAACAATCAGTGATTGTTTGTGATTGCAGGGCACCAGGGTGAGTACCCTAGTCGTGGACAGTGGATGTTCAGGACACATGACTGGAAATAAAGCCCTGCTATCAGAGTATGAGGAGAAGGCTGGCCCAAAAGTTTCCTATGGGGATGGCAACATAGGACATACTCTGGGATATGGCAACATTAATCTTGGAAATGTCATCATCACAAATGTAGCTCTGGTTCCAGGACTCAAGCATGATTTGCTATCTGTGAGTCAAATCTGTGACAGAGGATATCATGTGGATTTTCAGCCTGAATATTGTCAAGTGATCAGTAAATCTACAGGGAAAGTTGCTCTAGTTGGAAACAGACACAATAACATCTATGAAATTAAATTGTCAACAAACTCTGATGGCAAAGCAGTGTGCCTGTCAACAAGAATGTCCAGTGAAGAGAGTTGGAAATGGCACAAGAAACTCTCTCATTTGAACCTGAACAACATCAATGAGCTAATCAAGAATGATCTTGTAAGAGGTCTACCAAGGTCTTTGTTGAATGTAGAAGGCCTGTGTGATTCTTGTCAAAAGGCCAAACAGAGAAAAGCCTCCTTCAAAAGCAAATCTGAGTCTTCAATTGTTGATCCTTATCATCTCCTACATGTTGATCTTTTTGGACCAGTGAATGTGATGTCTCTTGGAAAGAAGAAATATGCTCTAGTCATTGTTGATGAATATACCAGATACACATGGGTATATTTTCTTGCAAAGAAGGATGAAACTGCATTAACACTGACAGAACATATAATCCAACTGGACAAAGGGTCAGAAAATCAAGTGAAGATAATCAGAAGTGACAATGGAACTGAATTCAGGAATTCATCAATGGAAGAATTTTGCAAGAGTAAAGGAATCAAACAAGAGTTTTCTGCACCTGGCACTCCACAACAAAATGGTGTAGTGGAGAGGAAGAATAGAACCTTGATAGAAGCTGCCAGAACCATGCTAGATGAAGCAAAATTGCCAACATACTTCTGGGCAGAAGCAGTTCAAACTGCTTGTTTTACTCAAAATGCAACACTGATCAATAAGCATGGTAAAACACCATATGAAATGGTGAAAAAGAAGAAGCCAAATCTAAAATATTTTCATATTTTTGGATGCAAGTGTTTTGTGTTGAAGACTCATCCTGAACAGTTGACCAAATTTGACCTAAAGGCAGATGAAGGAATTTTTGTTGGCTATCCACTGTCAACAAAGGCATTCAGAGTTTATAATCTGAGAACTAGAGTGATCATGGAATCAATTCATGTGTCATTTGATGACAAGAAAATAACTGGACTTGAAGATGTCAATGAACATGATCTACTCCACTTTGAAAATGAAGATTTATTCTCTGAAAAAGTAAACTCTGATCAGACTGATCTGACAAACTCTGTTGATTTAAACTTTGAACCTCTACTGGTAAATACTGAAGAAACTCTTCAATCAGAAACAAGGGAAGAACCAGTTGAGGGGGAGCATGAAGAATCACATCAAAGTGATAATTCAAACACTGAAAGTGACTCAGTTGATAATTCTGAATCAAACTCTGTTGATTCAAACTCTGTTGATAATTCTGAGCAGTCACATTCAGGGGGAGCATCTGAAAATGAAGAGAGGCACCAAGAAAATCAGGAGAGCATGGATCAAGGGGGAGGATCACATGATGACAAAAGAAATCTGCCTTCTGCAAGAAAATGGACTAAGTCACACACACCTGATTTGATTATTGGTGATCCAGATGCAAGAGTAAGGATAAGAAGTGCAACAACAAATGAATGTCTGTGATAAGTGGAGTTTATATCCACTTGGAGCATTCTAAATCGGCTTAAATTGATTGTCTTGGACTCAAGTTTGTGGTGGTTTTGATGTGTTTTGTTTAGTTGTGCAGATTTACGAGAATGTTGATTAAGGTTGATGCTTCTATCGTTTTTGGAGAATAAATTAGTTAAAATTCGGATTTCTGAGACGGTTGCGCAGTCTACACTGTTTTGGACATATCTGGAGTTCTAGAAGTCCGTTTTCAGCGATCTTACTGCCCACGCGAAGCCTGGGAGATTTTCTACAACTTGGGATAGGATTATCACAAGCAAATTGCGCCGGGTAGGAGCAATTTGCGCGAAGAACAGACTGCTGGGCGCAAGTTGCCCCTGAAAAATTACAGTTTTTACTATTTTGGCCATATCTTGAGTTCTACAACTCCGTTTGAGGCCCGTAAGCTGTCCACGCGAAGATAACAAGATTATCTATCATTCTAAGGTGGTCTAGAGGTCCAATTACGTTTGGAACGTTCCAGAATATCTGAAGAAAAGTCAGCTACGAATTTCCCTTTAAATCAGAATCAGTTTTGGAAACGTATTTTACAGAAATTCTATTATAATTCTGATCTGGTATTTTCTTGCTGGGCAAGATGTCTAGAGCCTATATAAACACATCCAACCCTTGTAAATTGTATTAAGATCATTAGGATCATCATTAGGAGTAGAACCATTACATATCAATTACTTAGGTTTATTTGTATTTTTTCATACTTTGTTTTTATCATGGTTTCATCAGATCCCATGATGACGAGAGGTTCAATTATGAGCTAACCGTTGTCATGGGATTCTAATGGATTTATTTATGGAGCTTTAGTATCTTGATTGCTTTACAGATCTGTGTGTGATGTATATCTGATATCCTCGTATGGTTATGCTTACTTGATAGATGCGTCATGAACATCTAATTTGTTAATCTCTTATGAAGCAAGAGTGGATCTTGAGATTTAGAACTTGCCATGCTAGCATAGGATAGGTTGATGTTTTAACATCATGATTTGTGGCGTAAATAGAGATATTATGTTGCCCTGTGTGATCTTAATAGACAACTTGTTCTTCAACCATTATGTTTTCAAATCTTATAGAGATATAGGGTCTAAGCATAATTGGTGTCTATTCATCTTCTATCTCTTTTGTGGATGTATGTTTAGTTTGGTATTCGTATACTGAGAAGTAGCGTATACTTGTTTCGTGTTGTCTGATCAGATATCATAACCATTGCATATAGTGATTAAAGGCGTCAGATCTAAGCAAAGTATTTAATGAAGTTAGGATTCCATGTTTTCTCTTGCAGAAGTAATTTGATTTAAATTCTAGTTAGTTAGTTAATTCTTAGTTGTTAGTTTACTTCTTAGTTAATTTAGTTTATAAAACCCATTATTGTTAATTGTCTTAGCAGTGCATAATAACCATACATTGTTGCATAGGTACAATACTGAATTAAAAACCAGATCTCTGTGGGAACGAACTTGACTTATATCTATATTACTTGTGACCACGTGCGCTTGCGTGATTTAGTGCAAACAAGTTTTTGGCGCCGCTGCCGGGGATCATCGGTGTTTTATTTTTGGTTTATGTGTTTGTCAATAGTGGTCGTTAGCGTTCACTGACTCGGATTTGTTTTTCTTATCTATCTTGTTTAGTTTGGTGTGTTTCAGGTACTTGATTGTTTGTAGATGGCATGCGAGGAGTTGCCATGGTGGGCATATTCGAGTACATCCATGCCTTATCAATGTGAGCGGTGTTTGGGCGTTCATGATCCCTCACAATATTGTTACTACGAAGGAGTTGATCCATATGTCACTTATGAGGAGCAACCATATTTTCAATACCATCCTCAACAGTACCAGCAAGATGTTCCAGATATGTCATATTTCTTTGGGAGTGAAGAGTTTCAACATCAGCAACCTACTCCTAATTTTCAGTCAGATGAGGTTGATGCTATGGAGGAGATTAGGATGCTTTTAAAGAGTACTGAGGAGTCTATCAATTCTATGATGACACTAGCTGCTCAAGTTTTGAGTGCCTTGGAACAAGAGAAACATCAATTCATACCAGAGGCAATACCAGAGAATAACGATGACTTGGAGCGAGGTACTGCATGCTTAATTGAGGAAGACAAATTCCAAGAGGAGGTTAGCGTTCACAAGCCATGTGAGGAATTTGATCATGTTAGGATGGTGGATGATTTGGAAAGGGCACTATTTGGGACAGACATTGTTGAGCTACAGAAATTTCAAGAATTGGTATGTGTGTACCAAGAGGCTGATGACCATGGGAAAGATGCAGGTCTTCTACTTGTCTCAGAATGTAAAGATGGAGGTAGCGCATTAGAGCCAATGGAGGAAGTTCTGTTTGAGGAACCAAAGGCTTCAGCAACTCACATTTACCCTCCTCCATTATATGCAAGCGAAGCCCGTGTGTTGTTCTACAAATTGTCAGATTTTGGGTCAACAGATGAAGGCATTGTAATAGGACATGGTTGTTACCTGAATAAGTCAAGCGAGGAGAAAGGGCAAAAAGTGTGCCGCCGAGATGATGATGAAGTATTGCGAAGAGAGGACCAGGCGAACTATTATCATCCTTAATGGAGGCTTGGAAGTAACGTCAAGCTATTGACGTTAAAGAAGCGCTTCGTGGGAGGCAACCCGCGCTTTAGTGTAGGAAAAAAAAAAAGAAAAAAAAATATTTTTGAGTGTTGTATGAAGAAAAAAAAAAAGTGAACAGTAGTTTTTCGCGCAGACTGCACCCCTGTAACGCAGGTTGCGCCTGCGTTACTGCTTTCGGGGCAGTTTGCGCCCATGTAACGCAGGTTGCGCCTGCGTTACCCGCTTATATTTCCCCTAACACGCAGCTTGCTCCTGCGTGTCAGCATCTGCCGCGCCCAGCGCCCTGAAACGCAGCCTCTGGCTGCGTTATACCCCCTTCTGCCCAGTTTTTTCCCCGAAAATTAGTGTTTTTCACCTCTAAAATTCCCCCAAATTCTATCCTAACTCAATTTTCTTCAATTCTAAATTCCTATATCTATCCCACATCAAATCCTAACCTCTTCAAATCTCTCCTACACTCTAAATTTTTAAATCCCATCTATCCATCATCTTATATATATACACACCTATCCATACAAATCCAATTCCTCTTCTATTTATTTAAATCTCCAAAAATTCAATTCTAAAGAGGAATTAATTGCAAGTTCACCTCTCCAATTCGTAGTGGGTTTATTTCTTCTCTCAAATTTTATTTTGATTACGAATTTGTGTTCTTGTAAATTGGGATTTGTATTATTCTTGATATATTGGGGTATTTTTGGTGTGTTATTGCTTGGTAATTTTTGGTGGAGCTTCTTGTGAGTTGGGAATTGATTCTTTTGGCTCGTAAGCATGGGAGAGATAGTTCTAATGTTGGGAAATTTCGTTTTCGACGGTGGATGTTAAATTTAATCGGTTGTTTTGAGGCCAATTGCTAAGGAAAGGGGATTTTTGCGAGAAAAAAAATTGTTGGGTATGCTTCGGTTTTCAGGTATGTTTTCTGCTATCCCTTGTATTTACTTCCATTCAATGCGGACATTGAATATTTTAAGTTTGGGGGTGGTTTGGGGGATTAGTAGTTGTATATATTGTTGTATTTTGTGTTCATATAGGATATCATGTTTGCATAGTAGTGATAATTCATGCATGATTGTTATGTTCGTATTATCTACGTGTGTTCATATAGGACATTTTGTTTTATTTTCGTATACCATGTGAGTTTTCATTTAGTTGCATTTTCATGGCATGCATATTTCATGATCCCTTAGGACGAGCTGATTCTGATTGATAGGTGGATGTTGATTTGGGTGTGATGATGATGAGTAGAGGGCTGATTTATAGTTTCTATGAAATTGACTTGCATGTTACGGGAACAAAATTTATTACACAGTCTCATTGGGGTGCTTTTGGGCTAGGTTAAGGTCATGCCTGTGGGATGTTTTGAGATTTAATCACTTGTTTATATTTAGAATTTTCGTTATTCCCTTTATAGCGTAGGAACATTAAAGTCTAAGTTTGGGGGAAACCATGAATTTTCATGCTAGTTGTTCATAATTGTTAATAATGGCTAGGCGTCAAATGGCTAGTAGCCGGCTCATATTTATATGAGTATTCTAGGGTTGGAAATGAGAAAGGCTCATTCCAGATTGCAGAAAAGAAAAAAAAAAGAAAAAAAAAAGAGTCAATAAGTTATTTGTTCATATGCAAAATTAACCAGAGTGAGCTCTTTAATACTCGAGTAATTAAGTCTGAGGGGACTTAGTCCTAGTAACCTAAAGCCCTTGTGGTTTGGGATTGCTGACCTAACACTCGCTACATGGGTATTATTGTATAAGCCTTTTGGGGTCTCATTCATTGCACGGTTAAATAAGCATGCGTATTGTATATTCTATTATGTGTCATAGTAATAAAGCATGAGTTTCTGTCTACCTTGGATAAGGGTGGAGGTGTTCCTAGGTTATGGAGTGTCTACAGTCTATTCTGATTATAAACCTGTGATTGTCTTGACGGAAAGCATGTATGATTTTTGACCTAGTTTTGGGAGTATTTCTGATGAGCATCGCACACACGCACGTTTCTGTTCATGTATTTGTTAGTATACGGGGATTTAGTCGAGCTCTGCTTGGATTTGTTACATTCATTGAGATATTTGCTAGTTAGTTGGTTTTGGTGAGTTTGAAGGGGATCTTGCATTTTTCATATTAGTTGCATTCATGCATTGCATTGCATTAGGTTAAATGGATTTTGTGGGTACATTCGCTATAGGCCCTCACGAGACCTTACTCGTCCACTAGGGCTGCCTAGGGGTTTAAAGGGCTTGTTGCATATGCCAAATGCAACCGTGATCACCTACGGAAGTGGTACTAGTTAGTTAGTTAGTTGTAATTGTTTATGCTTGAGGACAAGCATCGGTTTAAGTTTGGGGGTGTGATAAGTGGAGTTTATATCCACTTGGAGCATTCTAAATCGGCTTAAATTGATTGTCTTGGACTCAAGTTTGTGGTGGTTTTGATGTGTTTTGTTTAGTTGTGCAGATTTACGAGAATGTTGATTAAGGTTGATGCTTCTATCGTTTTTGGAGAATAAATTAGTTAAAATTCGGATTTCTGAGACGGTTGCGCAGTCTACACTGTTTTGGACATATCTGGAGTTCTAGAAGTCCGTTTTCAGCGATCTTACTGCCCACGCGAAGCCTGGGAGATTTTCTACAACTTGGGATAGGATTATCACAAGCAAATTGCGCCGGGTAGGAGCAATTTGCGCGAAGAACAGACTGCTGGGCGCAAGTTGCCCCTGAAAAATTACAGTTTTTACTATTTTGGCCATATCTTGAGTTCTACAACTCCGTTTGAGGCCCGTAAGCTGTCCACGCGAAGATAACAAGATTATCTATCATTCTAAGGTGGTCCAGAGGTCCAATTACGTTTGGAACGTTCCAGAATATCTGAAGAAAAGTCAGCTACGAATTTCCCTTTAAATCAGAATCAGTTTTGGAAACGTATTTTACAGAAATTCTATTATAATTCTGATCTGGTATTTTCTTGTTGGGCAAGATGTCTAGAGCCTATATAAACACATCCAACCCTTGTAAATTGTATTAAGATCATTAGGATCATCATTAGGAGTAGAACCATTACATATCAATTACTTAGGTTTATTTGTATTTTTTCATACTTTGTTTTTATCATGGTTTCATCAGATCCCATGATGACGAGAGGTTCAATTATGAGCTAACCGTTGTCATGGGATTCTAATGGATTTATTTATGGAGCTTTAGTATCTTGATTGCTTTACAGATCTGTGTGTGATGTATATCTGATATCCTCGTATGGTTATGCTTACTTGATAGATGCGTCATGAACATCTAATTTGTTAATCTCTTATGAAGCAAGAGTGGATCTTGAGATTTAGAACTTGCCATGCTAGCATAGGATAGGTTGATGTTTTAACATCATGATTTGTGGCGTAAATAGAGATATTATGTTGCCCTGTGTGATCTTAATAGACAACTTGTTCTTCAACCATTATGTTTTCAAATCTTATAGAGATATAGGGTCTAAGCATAATTGGTGTCTATTCATCTTCTATCTCTTTTGTGGATGTATGTTTAGTTTGGTATTCGTATACTGAGAAGTAGCGTATACTTGTTTCGTGTTGTCTGATCAGATATCATAACCATTGCATATAGTGATTAAAGGCGTCAGATCTAAGCAAAGTATTTAATGAAGTTAGGATTCCATGTTTTCTCTTGCAGAAGTAATTTGATTTAAATTCTAGTTAGTTAGTTAATTCTTAGTTGTTAGTTTACTTCTTAGTTAATTTAGTTTATAAAACCCATTATTGTTAATTGTCTTAGCAGTGCATAATAACCATACATTGTTGCATAGGTACAATACTGAATTAAAAACCAGATCTCTGTGGGAACAAACTTGACTTATATCTATATTACTTGTGACCACGTGCGCTTGCGTGATTTAGTGCAAACAGTCTGTTTCATGCATTCTTGTCACAATCTGAGCCAAAGAAAGTGGAAGAAGCTCTTAAAGATGCTGACTGGATAACAGCAATGCAAGAAGAGCTAAATGAATTTGAGAGAAATGAAGTATGGACCCTTGTACCAAGGCCCAAGAACAGATCCATTGTTGGTACTAAATGGGTTTTCAGAAATAAAACTGACAGTGAGGGTGTTATCACAAGAAACAAAGCAAGACTGGTTGCAAAAGGCTATTCACAACAGGAAGGAATAGACTATGATGAAACATTTGCTCCAGTAGCTAGATTGGAGGCAATCAGAATCTTTCTAGTATATGCCTCTCATAAGAAATTCAAAGTGTTTCAGATGGATGTAAAAAGTGCATTTTTGAATGGAAAACTTGAAGAAGAAGTGTTTGTGGAACAACCACCAGGCTTTGTAGATCCAAAACATCCAGACTATGTCTACAGGTTAGACAAGGCACTCTATGGACTTAAGCAGGCACCAAGGGCATGGTATGAAACCCTTGCCAAATTTCTACTAGAAAGTGGATTTCACAGAGGTACTATTGACAAAACTCTGTTTTACTTTCAATCTGGTAGTGACTTGCTTTTAGTACAGATATATGTGGATGACATCATTTTTGGATCTAGTAATGATAAGCTCTGTAAGAAGTTTGCCAAACTCATGCAGTCAAGATATCAAATGAGTATGATGGGAGAACTTAGTTATTTTCTAGGCCTACAGGTGAAGCAAACAGATGATGGAATTTTTATAAATCAAGCAAAATATACCAGAAATCTTCTCAAGAAATTTGGTATGCTTGACTGTTCATCTGCAACAACTCCCATGGCAACTGCAACAAAATTGGACAAAGATGCAGGGTCATCAGTAGATATGACATGTTACAGAGGAATGATTGGTTCTCTACTCTATTTGACAGCTAGCAGACCTGATATCATGTATGCAACTTGTTTGTGTGCAAGGTTCCAGGCAGATCCAAGAGAACCACATTTAACAGCAGTAAAGAGGATTCTTAAGTATCTTAAGGGCACTATGACTTTGGGGCTGTGGTATCCAAGAGAATCAGAGTTTAAACTACTTGGTTATTCAGATGCAGACTTTGCAGGCTGTAAGATAGACAGAAAAAGCACCAGTGGAAGTTGTCAATTTCTGGGTGACAGACTTGTTTCCTGGTACAGCAAGAAACAGAAGTCAATATCTACATCTACAGCTGAAGCAGAGTATATTGCTGTTGGTAGTTGCTGTGCACAGATTTTATGGATGAAGAATCAACTGCTGGATTATGGATTAAGGTATACCAAGATACCTATTTACTGTGATAATCAAAGTGCTATTGCAATGACAGGTAATCCAGTACAACATTCAATGACAAAGCACATCAGCATAAGGTATCACTTCATCAGAGAGCATGTAGAGGAAGGAAACATTGAGCTTCACTTTGTGTCTACAGAACAACAACTTGCAGATATCTTCACCAAGCCATTGAGTGAAGCTACATTTACAAGACTGGTCAATGAACTAGGGATGGTCTCTAGTTTTGACTAGAGATGTTGGTTAGACTCAAAAACTTATTGCTCATGTTATACAAATTGTTAAGTGCTATGTGAACCTTAGTATTAAACTCTGTTATGCATGCTTATGTTTAAACCTTGTTAAACTCTGTTAGCATGTCTGTCTGTTAAACACTGTTAATATGTTGGATACACTCAGTGAATTCAGAATTGATTTTTGTCTGAATGAAAACACCAATGAAGAAAAATGTATGAAGCATGATTCTCAGTAATTAAATCATGATTCTTTCTGAGTCATTGTAATCTAATCAGACTTTGTGCAGTAAATCAACACAGCATGATACTGTTTCATATTTATAGCATCTCTTAGTTTATTTAGTCCTAAACTCTGAGTCTATGAATATTGTGTGCATTGCCTCTCATAAATTATTTTGGTTATTGATGAACTCTAAACTCTGATAAGTGACATTCTGTTTCCAAAGGTATGGTTCCTGATGATTCCTTGTTTGTACTTGTGAAAATCATAAAACTTGAGATGTGTCATTGATTAGTTTGGTGAGTTCAGACTCATGTTTACACCCTGTGAGAATTTGAGCCAAATCAGTGATTGATACATTTTCTATCAATCAGTATTTATTGTTGTGTGATATTCATCAGGAAGTATGTTTCTCTAGAACTTGTATTAAACCATCTTGAGACTACATGATATGTGTGTGCATGAAAATGATAAAGGCAATAGGATTTACCATTCCTTCAAAACACTGTTCAAAATTCTTTTGAACACTGTTCAAACACTGTATAAACACTGTTCATAAATACCACCATTAGTAAACCCCTTTAAGCCTAATTAACTGCTCATTTTTCTTAAACTCTGAAGTATTCAGAGCAGTTATATTTCTTTTTGAAAACAATCAAGCAAGTGAGTGTTTCTAAAGAAAAGTAAAGTTTACTCAGTATATATGCTAAATAAAAAAAATAAAAAAAATAATAAAAAAAAGGCATATATACTGATCTTGTACAAATATGTACTAACAGTGTGACTGAACACTTTGGTCTATTAAAATGTTCAGCTTGATATTCACTCATGGATAAAACATTTTTTTTTTCATCTGTTTGATCTTACCTCATTACAACCCTGAATAAAGTCCTTTTGATTTGTGCATACATGTACTCAAAGTAGTGTAGATTTGGTGGACATTCAAGCATATGGTAGAATCTGCTATTTCTGATTGAATGTGAGTGTAAACACTTCACCTAAACACTTGTGTGCTTTGAGAGTTTGTGAGTTTATCAAGTTCATGACTGTTATTCACTGAATGATGCTCTGATTTCTATCTCTTGATCTTTTTGTCTTCAAAGACTGTGTGCTTACTTGGATAATCATGGATATCAAAGGGAATGGAAGTTTTCAGATTTCTGTATTACAGTAACTACAGAGTTTAGCATTCATCAAACAATCAGTGTTTACTATGAGAGTTTGTGCATTCAGTGTTTATTGATTCTTGTTATGGATTTTATGAAATATTAGATGCTCTAAAAATTGATTATGGTAAACTCTGCTTCACACACATTCACAACTGTGCAATTTTTGAAAGGGTTGTTAGTGATAAAGTTGGAAAATTGATAAACACTGTTGAGCTGTGTTAAGTACTCTAAGGTAAAGTTTCATTGAGATAAATTGACTATTTTGGAGTAATTGGGGTAGTTGACAACTGTTAATTAGTGTAAATATGTCAAGGTGTCGTGATTATAGGAATGACAGCGGTAATTATTAAGTGATCCATTGGTTGTTTGACACGTGTCCCATGATAGTGTCCCACTCACACATTACTCTACAATCAGTTGCGCGCTTTTACTAAATAAACGATTGAGTTTTAGTTTTACTCTAATCGTTTTTGTTCTTTCACTTCACATCTATTCATATTCACCCACTCACAGTTACTTGCATATTCATTCACTTTCAAAATTCTCATACACTCTCCTTCACATTTTGGTAAACACTTACCGTACATCTTTTCTCTGAATATCTTCGAATCACATCTTACTAATGGCAACTAAAGCGTTTGATGCAGCAGGGTTAGTTTTTCTTCCTAGCAACTATGCAGCACCACTGGAGACTGCAAATGCTCCAGAGGCGTTTCATGTGTTCCAAAATTTCTTGAAAGACTCTGAAATAGGGAAGGCTCTAACTGTACCACCAACACTATCTGCTTCACAAATTGCTACTTTCTGGACAAACTCTGTATATGATGATGGAGAAGAGTCTGGCACTCCAACAATCACTTTCACTCATGATGAATCAGAGTATATTATTACTCCAACTACGGTTAGGGATGCTCTGGATTTTGAGACACACACTTCTTATAGTGTTGTTGGTCATGATCGCTTAAGGACAATGTTGCAGCAAATTGGATGTGCAGGCAACTTGAATAAGATAGGGTCTTTGAGACGGCCACTTTTGAGAAAGGAATGGAGTTTCTTTTTCGACTGTATTACAAGGGCTTTTGGAAAGAAGACAACAAACTGGGATGCACTTCCTCTTGATACTCTCCAAATTGGTCATGCTCTACTATATGGAGGTAATTTCGATTTTGGTAGACTAGTGCTAATGAATTTGGGAGAGCGTTTGTCTGAGCCTACTTCTGTTTATTTTGCTCGTTTTTGTCAAATGCTATTTACTGCTTGTGTGCCTAACATTCCAATTGATGAAGCTGATGTGATTCAGCCTTTTCAAGTAGCTAAAAGAATGTTTTCTGATTTGACAAACAAAGATGTTACTAAACAGCACATACCTGATATGTTTATGCCACTAGCCTTACAGAACTATGTAAACCAACCTCAAGATTCTCAAGACACCATAAATTCTGAACCAACAACCACACCCACAACCACACCTACAACACCCACAACCACTGTACCTACTACATCTCATCAACCACAACCAGAACCAATAAACTCTGAAACCTTAAACACTGAAACATTAAACACTGAAACCTTAAACTCTGAGCCAGTAACTACTGAAAAACCCAAATCCAAACCAAAAAGAAAAATCCACACTGCCCAAAACACTAAACACTCAAAGGCTAAACAGACACTACCTGGAGCTGTTTATACAAGAAGGAAGAAACAAAAGGCAAACAGACCTTCACTTTCACCACCAAGAGAGAGCTCAAGTGAAGATGAAGAGGAGATTGTGGTGCCTCAAGTCAAGAAGAGGAGATTAATTCTTTCAGAATCTGATGATGAGAATGTTTTTGAAGCTCCAGTGGTGGTTTCACAACAAACACCTACTGTTGAGGTTGCAGAGAATGTTGCTATACCTGCAGAGGTTGAAATGCCTGCAAAGGATACTGTAAATGTTGAAGTACCTACAGAGGATAACATGCCTGTAGAAGAGGATCACAGAGATGGTTTTTCACCAGTGAATGATGTTCTTGATTCAATTCTTGATCCTATCTCACCTGTTGATCATGTTGAAGCTCCTGGTATAGCTGATGAGCCTGTAGTTAATGTTCCTGAAGCTACAGCATCAAATACAGAACTGATATCTAATGCTTCTCCAATTCCAGACAAAGGTGATGAAGTTGTGCAGGCAACTAAGATAATTTCTGAATCTATGCCTGTTGAAGATACAAATATAAACTCTGTTGCAGAGCCTGTGCAACATGAGGAGACTGTTGAAAAGATTGCAGAGGTTGTTGCAGAAACTGTGGCTGACACTGCTCAGCACAGTGGTTCTTTAAAAGATGCTCAAGCTAAAGATGCAAGTGCTGAAGATGAATCTGACAGCAGTGCAAACTCTGATTCTTTTCTGAGTGCACCAGCACAGACTGAAAATAAACATACACCTTTTGATCAGCCTTGTCCATCTCATGCAATTGAAGTAGAGCATCTTGCTAAATATGCTGCTGATTGGTATAAACAAGACTGTATTTTTCCAAAAGGGAGAGCAGCTGATTTTGTTAAGCAGACTGCAAAGCAAATTTCAAATCCAGAGATTTTATCCTGTTTAAAGGCAACTGTGGTACAAGTCAAAACTCTGGATGGAAATTTTGCTGAAACAAAACAAGAAATTGCTTCCTTGAAGACTGAGATTCAGTCAAAAGAAATGAAGATGGAAAGAGAGTCCAAAATCAAAGCTGCACAGCTGTCTAAAGTTCAAGATACTCTCTTTGCCAGGCTAGGAAAGGTTGAAGAAAATCAAACTGCCTTGTTTGCTAAGGTTGATTTTATTGCTAACTCTTTGGAGCTTATTACATCTATACTCATTCCTGATGATGTCAAAAAGGGGGAGAGAGTTGCTAAGTTTAAATGCAAAGTTTCTCAAACTCTGTCTCAAAAGGATGATACTGGAGATGGAGGGGCAAGTGATAAGGGTAAGGTTTTAAACTCTGAGACACTAACTCTGAGATCTGGCAAATCTCTTAAGTCACAGTCTGTTGGAATAAACACTGAAACTCAAGGTACTTCAAAAACCAAGAGTTTGGAATTAATATCAAATCCAAAGACTGATGAAGAGTTAGCTGTTAAGCTTTTCATGGAGGAGAATGCAGAAGGAGTTACTATAGAAGATGCTAAAGCTGAAGAGAAGAGTCTGCAAGAAAAGCATTTGAAGACTTTAAAGTCTGATAAATTGAAGAAGAATGTGAAAGTTGCTAAAGCTGCAAGGCCTGTTCTTAAAGGCATTCAAATCAAAGAACCAGTTGGTACAAATCAAAGAATGCAAGTGTTCAGAAAACCAACAGATGCAGAAGCTAAGCAAAAGCTGAAAAGTATTGTTACAACCTCTGTTGATACACATGTTGTACAGAAGAATGAAGACACAACCTCTGTTACTGCACAAGTTGTGACCACACCATTATTGTCTTCTCAGTTGAAATCAACTTTTGGAAAGGGTGTTCTTCATGATTCAAGACTAGAAGCTACAGTTCCAATGGATTTTACTGATAGCAGAGCTTTATCTGGTAAAGTTGGATACAACAAAGAAGGCATAGGCTCACACAGAGACAAAAGACAATATGTTGGTCCTAGAGATCCTTCTTCACTTTCTGTTCCAAGTCGTGGTGTCACTCAAGAGAGTTTAGACAGACTGGAGTCAGTACAGCTTGTATATCAGAAGAGTTTAGAGAAGGATTTCCTGCTATATTTCATGGCTGATAGAACAGTGTTTAAAGTTTCTGAAAAGGATATTGAATTAAAATATGGGGAAGAACTTGAATATGTCCTGTATATTTTCAGAGTGAGAAATCAAAGAGCTCAGTCAGTTGCAAATGTGCTCAGACAAAGAATGATTCAGAACCTTGCAAGAAGACAAATAAAGATCAACAGTAAGTATGTTCCTAAGTACAGAGATTGGAATGGAAATCTGATAGAAATGGAGAAGGGGACTACAAAGCTGAAGACTGATCTTGGAATCACTGTTCTGGATTTTAATGTGAAATCTGAGGAAGTGAAATACATCAGACTGGGAAATGAGATGAGAAGAAACAAAATCTACGATCTTAGAGCTGCTATCTATCAAACTGATGAGAATGATCTTCAGTTGAGAGAAATCAAGGAAGCTATGCAGATAGAGCTTGAAAATGCTGAGAGAAGATTGTTTATAGACTATCTCAGAACAATGCCTGATCTTCAAGAGATTAGAAATTAAAGTCTGTAAGAATTTTTTTTATTTTCTGTAGAAATTGTTAAGTAATAGCTTAAACTCTGTTCGTATGTTAAACACTGTAAACTGTGTAATTGTTTTGACATCATCATTTACTGTAAACTTGTACATTCTTGCTAATGGACAAGTTGGGGGAGATTGTTAGAAATGATTGATGAGAACAGTGTTTGGAAGCTATAGTGACAAAACAGAGTTTAGCTGGAAGCAGTCAGAGTTTAGTTAAACACTGACTGGAAGCGCAACAGAGATTGTTAAACTCTGTAGCGGTATTGTCTGAAGAGTCAACAGTGTTTGAAGATTGATTCAAGATAAATATGGAAGCAATATCTTTGAAGATTGGAAAGCTGTCAAAGAGATTGAGTTGACTTGGAAGACTGGAGCAATCGTGATTGATATCAATTGTATAGCTTGATTATAGGAGAATCAGTTACTGATTGTACGAAGCTGTATGTTCTATAAATACAGTTAGGTTAACCCTAGAAGGGTAATCGAACATTGAGAAATTCATTGATTGTAACCTAAGCAGCTCTCTGTGATATTTTACATCACTGAGAGAGGAAATGTTAATTCCAAACAGTTTTTAAGTATTAAACAGTGTGTTCTTGTTAAGTTACTCATACAGTATTTGAATAACTATTGTGTATTCGACCTAACAGGCCGCAAAATTGTTCTTCTCATAGGTAAACCCAGTGGAAGACATCATCTTAACAATAGGCGTCATTGAAGTGTTTGAACTTTTGTTGCGGAGAGTTTTAGTGAAGAAGATGCAGATAACTTATGAGATTCTTGAAAATGAATAAAAGTGAGATGTGAGAGCACAAGACAGCCTTTTATATTTTTCAAGAGTTAAAAATGAAATAATTAAAAGTAATTACTCCATTGGACAAAAGTAAATGTCAGATAATAAATGAAAAGAAAAGAAGTACAGCCATGACTAAATATACACGTTCACCAACAGCTATAATTAAAAAGAGATGTATATCAACGGATATAGAATGGACGGTTGAGAAACAGTTTATCCATCGATGACATGGACAACCTGTTATCCGTTGACATACGAAAATCTTGTAATGTGTTTATACTACCAACGGCTAAAAGGATATCCGTTGATAAGCAAATTTTGCCCTAGACAAAATTTCTGCAGAAATTTTTTTCTGAGAGTTTTTTTTTAATTCTCAAGTAAATCAAAACACATTTCTAGCTGCAATTTAGTATGATTAGATATCACTAGGAATTATGAAAAATTAAGCATACCTAGTTCACCTACCAATCTTGTGAATGATGATTTATCAAGAGGCTTGGTGAAGATATCTGCAAGCTGCATTTCACTTGGCACAAAGTGCATTTCTACTGTACCATTCATCACATGTTCTCTAATGAAGTGGTATTTGATGTCAATATGCTTGGTTATCGAATGTTGTACTGGATTCTCTGTGATGGCAATAGCACTTGTGTTGGCACAGAAAATTGGAATCTTCTCAACTTTTAGACCATAGTCAATAAGTTGATTTTTCATCCAAAGAATCTGTGCACAACAACTTCCAGCAGCAATGTACTCAGCTTCAGCTGTAGAAGTGGAGACTGAGTTCAGTTTCTTACTGAACCATGACACAAGCCTGTTTCCTAGAAATTGACAGGAACCTGTAGTACTTTTCCTATTAATTCTGCAACCTGCATAATCTGCATCTGAATAGCCAATTAGATCAAAGCCAGAATCTCTTGGGTACCAAATGCCAAGGTTTGGTGTTCCCTTGAGATACTTGAAAATTCTCTTAATAGCAATCAAGTGAGACTCTCTAGGGTCAGCTTGAAATCTAGCACAAAGACAAGTGGAAAACATTATATCAGGTTACCATGCCTCTATAGCTTGAGATGTCCACAGACTTTTCCTTAGTATTCAACTCAAGCTTAGTTGCAGTGGCCATAGGTGTTTTTGCAGAAGCACAATCCATTAAGTCAAATTTCTTTAAAAGATCATAAATATATTTTGTTTGACTTATGAAGATGCCCTCATTAACTTGCTTCACTTGTAAACCAAGAAAGTAAGTTAATTCATTCATCATGCTAATTTCATACCTACTTTGCATAAGTTTGGCAAACCTTTTACAAAGCTTCTCATCTGTAGACCCAAAAATAATATCATCTACATAGATTTGAACAAGTATTGAAGAACCATTGACATTTCTATGAAATAAGGTTTTATCTACTGTACCTCTAGTGAAGTGATTCTCCAAAAGAAATTGAGATAAAGTGTCATACCAGGCTCTTGGTGCTTGCTTCAAACCATAAAGTGCTTTCATGAGAAGATATACATATTCTGGAAATTCTGGATCTTCAAAGCCAGGAGGTTGATGGACATAAACCTCTTCTTCCAGTTCCCCATTTAGAAAGGCACTTTTGACATCCATCTGATAGACTTTGAAATTGGCATGTGCTGTATAGGCTAGGAAGATTCTAATTACCTCAAGTCTTGCCACTGGAGCAAAAGTTTCATCAAAATCTATCCCTTCTTCTTGAGAATAGCCATTTGCCACTAATCTAGCTTTATTCCTCACAATTATGCCATTTTCATCAGTCTTATTCTTGAGAACCCATTTGGTACCTATGACACTTCTATCATCAGGTTTGGGCACAAGCTTCCATACTTTATTTCTCTCAAATTGGTTTAGCTCTTCTTGCATTGCTAAGACCCGATCTGGATCTAGAAGGGCATCTTCCACTTTCTTAGGTTCCTCTTGAGATAGGAAACTGCTGTATAGGCATTCTGCTTGAGTGACCCTCCTAGTTTGAACTCTTGAACTTGAATCACCAATGATTAACTCAAATGGGTGATCTCTAGTCAATTTTCTTGAAGGTAGAAGATTAGATCTGGATGAGGTTGATTCATCTAAGTGAGCATGATCTTGTTGATTGGTCATTGAGTTTTGACTTTGAAAAACCCCCCCTGAGTTTGTTGTCCTTGCAGAATTATGAAGTTGACTGTCAACGGATGCATCATTCTGTCTATCAACGAATGCTCCATTTTGCCTGTAGACGGATGCATGAGAATGCCTGTCAACGGATGCATCTGATGCTCCAATATGACTGTCAACGGATGCTTCATTTCCAGTGTTAGCATCACTTCTAGTTGGACCAACAACTCTAGGCGAATTTTCATGGTCATGATCTTCATTTTCCTCATCATCATCAATGTACATTCTTCCTTCTACCTCATTTTCAAATTTCAACTTTTCATGGAAGCCTTCATCATTTAGACCTAGAATCTTTTGATCATCAAACACAACATGTACAGATTCCATAACAATGTTGGTTCTTAGATTGCAGACTCTATAGGCTTTCCTTGCTGCATACCCAACAAAGATAGCTTCATCTGCCTTTGCTTCAAATTTGCCCAAGTGATCTTCATAATTCCTTAGTACAAAACACTTACATCCAAAGACATGAAGGAAAGCTAAAGTTGGTTTCTTGTTGGTAAATAACTGATAAGGAGTCATTCCTCTAGCTTGATTGACCAAGGAAATATTCTGAGTGAAACAGGCAGTGTTGACAGCTTCAGCCCAGAAATATGTTGGCAATCTTGATTCACTTAGCATTGTTCTAGCTGCTTCTATGAGAGTTCTGTTTTTCCTTTCAACAACCCCATTTTGTTGAGGTGTTCTAGCAGCAAAAAACTCATGGACAATTCCATTCTCTTCACAGAAAATCTTCATTGTGGAATTTTTGAATTCAGTGCCATTGTCACTCCTGATTCTTTGTACTTTGACTTCAGAACCATTGTTTACTAGTCTGAGATGATTGATGATGATTTCACTTGCACAATCTTTGGAGTGCAGAAAGAAGGTCCATGTAAACTTAGAAAAATCATCTACAATCACAAGACAATATTTCTTCTTTGAAATGGACATGACATTTACTGGACCAAATAAGTCCATATGCAGCAATTGAAGTGGCTTAACAATGGATGACTCTGTCTTGCTCTTGAAGGATGATTTCTTTTGTTTCCCTAATTGACAGGCCTCACACAATCCATCCTTGATGAACACCAATTGAGGGATTCCTCTAGCCAGATCCTTTCTTACCAAGTCATTCATATCTTCAAAATTCAAATGTGACATCTTTTTATGCCATAGCCAACTCTCATCCTTGCTTGCTTTGCTGAAGAGACAAGTGATGGATTCTGAGCATACTGAATTGAAGTCAGCTATATAAACATTTCCTTTTCTAAAGCCTGTCAATACCACATTGTTGTCTTCCTTGGCAGAAACAACACAGGCTTCTTTTGTGAACCTTACTTCATAGTCTTTGTCACAGATTTGACTAACACTAAGCAAATTGTGCTTCAAACCTTCAACTAAGGCCACTTCTTAAATGATGACATTGTCCTTTGAAATCAAGCCATATCCCTTAGTATATCCTTTGATGTCATCTCCAAAGGTAATTCTAGGGCCAGCTGCCTCCTTAAAATCTGTGAGCAGGGTTGAATCTCCTGTCATGTGCCTAGAGCATCCACTGTCTAGGTACCATAGATTCCTTCTATTTCCCTACACACATTCCAAAATACAAATCAAGTTGATTTTGGTACCCAAGTTTCCTTGGGTCCTTTCTTGTTAGCCTTTGGTTTTGCACTCTTAGCAATCTTCATTTTAGGTGTAGGTGCTTGAGTGATAGGTTTTGACAGATGCTCATTTGCATAAATATTTGGTGCATGCATTTGTGGAATTTTAGCATACATGTTATTCATGCTTGGAATGTTCCATGACATTTGTGGCATAATCACAGATTGAAAATAAGGATTAGACACACATGGCATGTTTATATATGGATTTGTAAAATGAGCATTCTGATATAAACTAGGCATAACAGGCATTGTAGGCATATTTGGCATAGATTGAGGTACATGAACAGGAGTCCTTTTAACAGACTTGCAATTAGAAGATAGGTGATTGACACTATTACAATTACCACAAGTTTTTCTAGGAGCAAATTTATCAGGAGAGTAATTGTTTTTCTTGTTGATGCCTATCTTACCATTCCTGTTCTTTTTCTTTTTACCCTCAATTTCAACCTTTTCATTATCTGATTTACAAACATCCTTTTTGTGTAAATCACATGCCTTAGCCTTCTCACTTGATTTGGCTTGGCTACTTTCACCAGAGACAAAGTTCTTGGCGACTGGACCATACTGATTATTTAGTTTCTTGAGTTCCTTCTTACTGACAGACTTTTTGTTAGTCAACGGATACCTCTCATCCGTTGATGGTTCATCTGTCAACGGATGATCACTATCCGTTGATTCACAAATAGTCTCTAGATCCTCAAGGCAAGGTTCTAGCTTCTTCTTGTTTTTATTCCAGGTCTCCTTCACAAATGATTCCATTCCCTGGATTTCTACTATGTTTTGTGAGATTTTCCTACAACTTTGAAATTTATCAATTATCCCTTGTTCCTTTTCGAGCTGCTCTCTTAAAATTAGTTCTCTTTTTAACACAACTTCAAGTTCACTTTTAGTATCATTGCAATCAACTCTCATTTTCTCAAATTCTAGAAATTGAATTTCTAGAGCAGCATTTCTATCACTTAAAAACATATTAGTCTATTTAATCCTATTGTTCTCTTTAGTAAGTGATTTAAGAGTAACACTCAAGTGATATAGTTCAGTAGACATTTCATCTATAACACTATTGCATTCCTCTTTGGTGAGCTCAGAGAGATTAGTAGAAAATACCTGATTGCTAGCTGAACTTGCTTCCTGCTCAGAATCAGCCATCAATGCAAGGTTGACAAACTCAGCATCATCATCAAAATGATTTCCATCAGCAGCCCAATTATACTCTTGGGTCATGAATGCCTTTCCTTTCTGTCTGAGAAGATCATAATATTTCTTCTTGTAGTCAATAGCTTCAGTTGACTTTGCCTTGTTCTCAGATCTGGGCTTCCTGCATTCACTTATCATGTGACCAGCAATTCCACAATTGTAGCATTTAATTTTGGATTTATCCACAAAGTTTCTTGAGGAATAATCCTTGTTAAATGGTTTAGCCACCCCAGAGTTTCTTCTGAATTTCAGCTTAGAGAATCTCCTAGATAGAAAGGCTAAATGCTCATCTATCTCATCCAATTCATCCTGCTGAAGGACACTCATTTCTTCAGACACTTTTTCCTTGCTTTTGCTTGATTCTGCTCTACCTTCACAAACCTCCCTGTTTGGTGTAGATTTAGCAGCTTCAGTCCTCTGCTCCTCCTTCTGCTCCAAGTTGGCAACAACTGCAACTGACCCACTTTTCTTTTGGGCCTTCTTAATCTCTTCATCCTGCTCCATTTCTAGCTCATATGTCTTTAAAGTTCCATAGAGCCTTTCAAGAGTAAATGTCTTGTACTCTTGAGTGTTTCTTAGAGAAACAGTCATTGGCTTCCACTCTTTGGGTAGTGATCTCAGAAATTTGAGATTAGAATCTTTCACTTGGTAGATTCTTCCATATAGTTTCAAGCCATTCAGTAGATTTTGAAATATACTAAATGTGTCATTCAATGTCTCTCCATTCTTGAAATGGAAGTGCTCATACTGTTGGATCAGTAGTTGCATCTTGTTCTCCCTTACCTGTTCTGTACCTTCACAAAGGGTTTGAACAATGTCCCATACTTCCTTGGAGGTAGTACAGTTGATAACATTGTCAACCATGTCTGTTTCTAAGCCATTAAACAGAATATTCATGGTCTTTTTATCTTTGTGGACTTCTGCGATGTCTTCAGGACTCCACTCAGAAACAGGTTTGGGAATGTAAATGTCTGGTGCATCTGCAGCAAGGCCAACTCTTGATGCAATTTTCATTGGAACATGAGGACCCTTCTCTATGCAATCTACAAACCCTGAATCAATAGACATTAGATGTAGACGCATTTTTACTTTCTAGTGAAAGTAATTTTCTCTATCAAGAACTGGTATCTTTACTCCATAATCCTTTTTAGACATGCTGGAAGTGTGTTGATCTTTAGACTTCAAATATGTTAGAAGCTTGCTCTGATACCAATTGTTATTCCCAGATTACACACTTGTATAATTGTAGAAGAGGGGGTTGAATACAATTCTTGATATTTATAAATTTCTGATAAGAATCACAGAAATCTATAAGGAGATAATTGCTGAATGAGAAATGATTCACAAACACATAAAAAAATCAGGTGGTTAAATGTACCACCTGAGACTTTTATTCGAAGAAAACTCTGTGATACAGAAGTACATAGCTGCTGTTTTACAACTCTTTGCTTCTAAGGATATTCAAGAAACCCTAAGCAAATATGTCTGTTTTCTTAGTTTCTAAAGAGTTGCTACACTTGGTTATATATTCCAAGTTTACAAGTACTAAAGGAATAAGATAATATTAATCTAATTCAAGTTGACTTGCTACTCCACTCCAAATACACATGAGGCCGAAAGGTTGTCCTTGTGAACAGACATGTCCCCTGCACCTTTCTTGTATTCACTATGTAAATGGAATGCTTCTTTCTTCTACGTTTCCAAAGTATGGTTGCCATACTGCTTTTTATACCTACTATCAACCCATGTGATCTGTCAGTCAAACCTGTCCTTATCAACTGCTAATTCCCAGCTAGCATAGAAGAAAATGTTAATGATTATCCGTTGATGTTGTACACTGTCATCCGTTGATGGTAGTTTGAGCTGTATCCGTTGATATTGTAGATTTGAGTTGTATCCGTTGATAGAGTCCTGTTCTCATCTGTTGATACACTTTCACTTAGACAGAATTACATAGCATAGCTTATTTACAAATTACTACCCTATTCTGCCTATCCGTTGATGGTCAACATGACTCTGAATAAAAACACTATCAACTGATAAATAGAGATACTACAGTATGCTACAAAACCTCATCCGTTGATGAGCTACCTGTCAACGAATAGAGTTATAATGCCTCATTCGTTGACAGTTACAAAACATGACTTATACAATTTTGTGCATAGAATGTGAAGTTATCATCAAGTACAACATATTCCTAACATATTCAACTACACAGATTTATCATAATCTTATTGCTATAAATTTATAGTTCCAAATAATTAAATTACACGTAAATTTGTACATTCACGTATTTTTGTATGAATTTAACATCCGTACGGTTAGATTGTTCAAATAATAATTAATTTATCATATTTTAAGCCGCGCTAATAGAGATTTTCTCTATTGTGTGCTTTAGATACTCTTTTCCCTAATTTATTATGTCATGCAAATTTTGGAAAAATATAAAGATTTTAGATGTCACCCTCATTGAAAATATAAAAGTTATATACTCTTATTTAATTAGGACCGTATTTCTATTTAAACATTTGTGATCAAAATTTTGAACTCCATACATTTACTCACTTTAATACAATTAGTTTTATGTTTTTGGGAATAACTTAATATATAATTTATTGGAAATAATTATATAAATTTTATAGTAGAGATTTATCAAAGATTAAAGAAATTATCAAAGCTTTTTTCAAAACATAATTGAATTGAAAAACATTTAATTTGGGGATCATTCAAAATATCACATATAAAATTAGTAATGAGCGGTGATAAAAGTCAATAATAAATGAAATACGCAATAGAAGAACATTTATAACATTACGAAGGCTTCCCGTAATGAAAGATTGAGATGCGAATGAGACAAAAAAATTACGAAATCTCAACTCAAACATAAATCAAAAGGATCTATAATCCCATTTTCAATAGAAGTTCTTGATATAGTCACATTTGAATATATCAGAATTAGAGTTTAACAAATGTTCATAAATATTTACAAAAAACACTTGCAATAAATATTTACAATGGAAAAGATACACTATTATTTCAAAGTAAAATTTTGCAGAAACATCTATCAATTATACTTATGTATTAACAATTTTTATATTTTTTTTACATATTTCTCCATCGCTTGTATTCATTGAATGAATAAATGATATGTCTTGTCTTATAAATAAAAATAAAATTAAAAAATTACAAGTAATTTATCAATATGTTACCATTAGCACTTGCTCACAATCCTAAATTCCTAAATAATTTCCATATATGATGAAAAGATCATTTAAATTTAGCAATATTTCAGGATCACTTTGCATGTGTTTTAACATATCTAACACAATAAGGACTATACTATATTCTGTTTTTATTGGTCATCTGAATTTGCATAATCAAATTATGCACTGAATATTGAAGTAAGAACATTATAACAACGCGTGTTATGAATGTAAAAAAGGTGACGAAAACAAAAAATATTATAAAGGACACTAATAAATAAATATATATCTATTTCTAGAAAATAACCCCGTGCCTCACACGGGTTATTATGCTAGTTTTCTCTATACATATTGTCTTTGGTACGGGTTGGACATGCCATTAATCTACCAGCCGACATCTCTTTCGCCCTCTCGATAAAATCTCTCCTCTCTTTCAGTACAAATTCCAATTTGTGTTTTGTAGTTGCCATTAACAATTTACTAAACACGCCAATCCCTTCGCCCATCTAAACACACCGACCATCTAAACACGCCATAAACATCGCCTATACAAACCACAAAAAATCTAAGTTTTCACCACAAATTCTTGATTCTTGAGTCTTGGTTCCACCATCAAATTTAGTTTTTATTTTTAATTTCGGGATATGCCAGTCTACAATAATTACCATGATAATGGATAATTATTCTTATGCTTGCATTATGAGTTATCAAAGAAACGAGGACTATTTTATTGAAATTTCAGCAAATAGCCACATCACATATCCGCTATAACTATTAACCCCTTTAAAATGTAAGCATTTTGATCGTTGATTCATGATAGTTAACTGATTTGTTTGATGGAGCTGGATCATGCAGACCCGTAGATGATGATGAACGACTCCCGTATCCGTCGAGTGGCGAGGGGGTCGGGACATAGGAAGGTTCTGATGAGTAACACCCAACTCGCTCAAAGACTTAATCAGAACTAATTACCCTGTTGACTAGCTTATGTGAAATATATAATATGAGTGTCTGTCTAGATTATCATTATAGATGTCTAGCTAGTATTGTATTGTGATGGTAAGATTTTTAATTATGATCCGCTACAACAGTAGTACTCTTTACATTACTATTTACATTAATATTGAAGGAGACTTCACATTAATATTGGTCAATGATTCTCCTTTAAATTGATGCATGTAGAATAATAAACTTGCACGGTCGAATAAAACCAAAAAATAAAGGAAACTAAAAATATCTCATCATCATAACAGAAATTCTAAATCATTAATTAAGATCGATGGACATGTGTAGTCCCTTATTTTATCAACAAAAAAAGATAGATGTACTTGTTATGCTTAAGCAAATTCACAAATATCTCCAACTACATATGAATATATGTAACAGAAGTAAAATCAACATTATCAATTTATCATGGTAGACAATAACTAAATTAATTTGACTATCATTTGAGAAAGACCTAGAGCACAAAGATGACCATCACTACTAGAAAAATAGGATTAGACATCGCACCTTTTACATCGGTTTAAAAAACCACCGATGTGAAAAACGTTTTTAACATCAGTTTTTTTAAAAGCGATGTTAAGCATCTTTCTAGACATCGGTTGCTAAAATAACCGATGTCTTAATAATTTTTTAAAAAATAAAAAACACGCGCCTATCATTTTCCCCCCTTTCTAATAACATTCCCCCTCTTAGAAATTTCATTCCCCCGCCTTAAGAACATTTCCCCTAAATTATTTTCCCCCTTAGAATATTTCCCCCAAATTACTATCACTCATCTCTCTCTCGCTCTACTCTCTCTCACTCTGGCTCATCTCTCGACCCCCTCTCTCTGTCGCTCTACCTTCTCTCTCACCTGCATCTCTCTCTCTCAATTAAACCCTCACTTTTCTCTAATTAAACCCTAATTAATCTATAACTCAGATCTTGATTTCTCTTTCTCTTTTTCTCTAAATCGAAATGGAGAAGAGGAAGCTCGAATTAAGAGAAGAGGAAGCTCGAATTAAGAGAAGAGAAAGCTCAAATCATAAGTCATTTTTCGATTAATAATTCGAATATCTAATTTTTAATTGAGCATTTTTTTACATATTGGTTGCTCTTTCAGCTTGGGTCATCTGCAATTAGTAAGTTTTTGTGATAATTTCTTGTTTTTCTTGTAGATTTTTGTTTGTATTTCTTGTCTTTCAACAAATTTGGTGCAGACGGGTCATATTCTTGAGCAACATTCATTTCTTTTTTCACCAATTAGTGAGTAACAATCGTTTCTTTTTCGAATTTCGAACTTGTACATGTGTGTATATATATTTCAGCTTTATTTTATTTTTTAATTTATGTTATTTTTAATTTTGATTTTGTAGAAGCATTTACTTTTGTTGGTTACCAATTCACTGGAGCAAGAGCAATTTTTAAGCTATAACTTGAGGTTAATCTTTCCTCTGTTTTGTGTGGGTTAATCTTTCCTTTGATTTTGCAGAAGCATTTACTATAATTTAATTATGTTCTCAGTTTAGTTGTTAAATATCATGTGTTTACTGTTTAGATGTTTTTTTATATGTGTTTTATCTATTAATATAATGATGTGTGTTCCAATTGATATTCTTTGATGAAAAGCACAGGTACTATCAAATATTAGTCACTCAACTTCAAGTCGTTGCTCTGTTTTTATGCTTAGATGTGCTAGATTATATATCTAGCAATGTTGGTGCTCCTCAAAATGCCAGTCCGGTTCAAATGTAGCTGAGCATGTTTCAATGATAGAAGTGGCATTATAATGATTGATCAACTGTTCAATACTATCAGGTTGTTATATGACTCTAAAATCCTAATTTTCCAGTATTTGTATCAAGTATATCTCAGCATGTAGATATAACCTATAACCTATACGGTTTCCAAATGGTTGTTTCAGTGGTGGATGCACACTTGCATCTGTTTGAGTTATCAATGATGTATTATTTTATAATTAATCAAGTTAATGTTATCAACCACTGTTGATTAGAGGTAAGTAGGTAACTGTGGTCAGTAGTATCATCTGGGATTATAGTTGCAGAACTTAAAACTATGTCAATACAATCACATCTAAGCCATCGGAATTGTTCCATTGCACACTTGAGTAATTTTTCTAGTACAGTCCACTATTACCTTGTAAGTATATTGAAGCTTATTAATTTCGGTGTACTGACAACGAATAGAAACTATCCTCCCAAGGTGTATGCTTTTCAATCAAGATATCGATATCTGATGCTTTCTTTCAGATTGTGTCAGTTCCGTGCACGAATTTATAATTGTAAAGGTAGAAAGGTTATCATGTTTTTTAACATGTATTCAACTATGTAATTATTTTATACAGATCAATTGTAAATCATAAAGTTTCAGTGGTCATTTACGGCACGAGCTAGATAAACACTCTTGATAATTGTGTATGGATTTGTTGCCTGTGAATCTGTAGGTTTAAACATTTTATGACTTCTCTATTACTATGCTCCTTATCTGTGTAGATGACATGAATCTGGCCGGAAATGATTCATTATGTAAAAACTTTCATAGGATTAGAATTAGAGAGGTCTACTAGACTACTACTATAATTTAAATAAAATGAAAGTAAGTATAATCCTGACTTCTTATTATTGTAGGTATGTTGGAGTGCTAACCATCTATGCTGCATATTAAACAGAATCATTCATTGTTTACGCTTACATATGCTCCCAATGTTACAGGTATATTACTTCATAAAAGGCTGATAGGCAGGCTTTATCCGACTCTCAAGAACAAACATCTCTTTTACAGTTCACATCCTATCTCAATTCCTGGCTCGTCCTTAATCTGCTGAATTAAAAGCCACTTGCAAGTTAATAAGGTAGGTACTTGAAAGGGTCATGTGGTCAAGGTGTTATAATGTCAGCAAACAAACTCATTCTCTCATTTTTATATGATACAGATTGACAAGAGTGTCAAATCATAAGATGATCAATTATAGGACTCTTGCGATTTCAAGTAACCTTAATTGTGTGGTCACGGATTATGTCCTAAAGGTACAAAGCTTAATTTTAGAGCCTTCTTAGTCACATTCTGACTAGGTAACATATGAGTGCATTAACTTGATCCTTCAATCTAAGTGCAGATTTTGGGACTTGATAGCTGTGCTGATACATTGGTAGGTGATAACATGATTCGAGGTATATCTGGAGGTGTGAGTTCCCCTAAAGCCTAGAGATCTACAGATCGCCAACAGCTATAATGGTTCAGAGAGGTCGAAGAACTGGCTATAATCTATGCCTAACATCTAGCTTTTGTCTAAGATTTGGTTTGCTTTTGTCGAAGTAAGTACATGCACTTTGGTTATTGTCTAAAGAGAAGTGCATGTGGCTTTTGGTCGTACTAATTATGATAGTTAGATAGGTAGAATTTTTGTACCAATTATGGTTATTGTAAACATTGGGATGTTTGGTAAATGGCAAGTACTTGGTTTTTTGTATTTTAGTGTTTTGGTTTGATTTCAGTTTTGGGGTGCATATAAACGATCACTACATGCTAAAACCTCAACAAGATACATCACTTTTTCTAAAACAATCGATGTACATGAGGGGCTATTGCATCAAATTTTTTAAAAGAACTGATGTCTATTAGAACATACGACACGGTGTTACCAAGAAACCGATGTCTATGTCTTTATTTAACATCGGTTTCTGTAACAGCCTCCTTTCCACAAGAAATTTTAAACAAAAGAGTTACGATTTACAAATTTAACTCATTACATATATGTCACAATTCCATAAGGTCCCAAGGTCCAATGTAGATAACAGCAACTAGCAAAAGTTATGAAGTTTTAATTACTATAAACTTAATCACTATGAACTTACAAATATGAAATATAGCAAACCTATCTTGTGACAAGATTTTCACAATATTCTTGACATCGAACCTTCACGTCCAGAGTTTTCAGAGAAGAGAACAAAAGTAACCAAAATTTAGCCTTTTTAGCTTTTTGACCCAACCCCTGCTCGTAACTTCCTCAACTAATTTTGATGCTTAAATTCTTTTCTGGAAAAATATTAAACCACACAAATATGAGCTTTACATACTCAGCAAGTCCTTCAATAAGGTATAATATATGACAATTTGATAATTGAAATTAAAGGAACAGACCTCTGAATAAACAATATATAAAACGGGTGAGTAAACAAGAGGGTTTATCCTTCGTATACTAGAGTGATCAGCTCTAGTGGCCATCAATTTGTGACATGCATGTCGTTATCCATCATTAGTGGCTTTGTTACCATCGTTTAGCCACACCCCGTAATTCCCTTAAGCCATCAATTGGGATTGGGGTTTAACCCTCTCTTGTTTGCCACAAGGCACATCAGATTTTACACTCTCTTGATTGCCACAAAGCACAATAAACAATTCGACCGAAAATATAGACAAGTTTCAGATAATATTCAAGTGCTATTAACTCACTTTTATTTTTGAAATAACAAACTCAGAGCCATCAATCAGAACTACTATATACTTTCAAAGAGTTCCGAAAATGTTATAGAATGAAGACTCTTACACAAGAATTAAACAACATCAGACCTCAAAGAAATCAACGGTTATAAAGGCAATTGTATAGAGAATGAAATGATATCAAAATAAAGAAGTAGAGGACTTGCCTGTGTATGTAAGCCCATCTCCTCTTTTATAATTTTCCTTAAGTTGACTTCCTTCCACAATCATCCTCGTCTTCTCTGTCATTTCATCCTCTTCTTTGCTTTGTCTCTTAGATTTATGAAATTAAGGTTGAGTTCACAAATTCTAACCATATGAACTCTTTCCTGACTGCTCTCTCTTTCCTTTTCCTTTGCTCCTTCTCAATTGAAATTGTTACAGAATTCTGTGGTAGCTTCTCGACTCTTCCCCCCCCCCCTCTTTTCTACAGCGTGTGTATCACTTTAAGATATTTGTAAGTACGTTCTTTTATTTCTAAAGCAATTATTCTTGCTTTTTAACTAAATACTTTAATCTACCAATGATATAATCAATTTTGTTTCCCAGTATAAATATATATAATTTAAGCAACCAGCATAATAAACTATACACATAAATCACCTCATATGAAAATTACACGACTTTATAATTATGTTAATTTACGGGTTATCACATTCCCTCCCCCTTAAAAGATTCTGTCCCCAGAATCATAAAAACTAGTGAATCAGTGACAATCTCCATCTCGCAAATTTGATGGAATAATTTCTCCATAAATTTTTGAACCAGGTTACTTGTCCCCTAGTGTTGCCAGAAATGCTTTCTCTATCTACTCCTACGTCCATAGGTTATTCACTCTCTGTGATTAACTCGCCATGATTTATTTTACTTATCAACATTTGGTAAACCAACATTCTTCCCTATTTGAGTTTTTTTTTAAAAGATATACTAGCTAGCCAAAATTATGAGAAAGGTCAGCCCCTTGCATGAGAGAATAAAACTCATAAAACTGAGTGAGGTAATATAGTTCTTGAAAGTATAGCATCCAATTGCTAAACTAAATAAAACTCATTCTCTCATAGAAGAACAAGCTATCTCAACCAAGTCTCTAATGATTCTGGTCATTTGTATACTTCATTTCACGGCTATTTGCATGACTCATCTTAATCTATCACTACATAGATTTTTTTTTTAGAACCACCGGCATACCCTTTACAGCTCCAATATATCAATGCTTTGTTTCTAATTCACCCGAGCAAATCAATCAAAACAACAAACACAAATGAACACTGTACGATTTGGGAAGTTCCGCTGTTGTGTAAAATCCTAACTCCAGTGTATAAATATGGGCAACTGGCCCACTGTAACCAGCTTGCTTATTGAATTTAGTTCCCTTGTTGCTACAACTTCGTTAAGTTTCAAACATCGGGGAAAAAAACACCAACATTCGCTATTGTCTAGCATCCCTGGGTCACACTCACTTCCATTAATTCAGTCGATTCGTACTATCACTATATATTAGTGAAGACTAAACAATAGGAGTTCAAAGTCTGATATATATAGGGTTGCTCTTTTCCAACACATCCATACCTTTCAAGAGAAGATTTAGAAGAAATTATATATATATATATATATATATATATATATATTGTATATTCAGGAGTATCAAGTTTTCACTACAACTGAATTATTAGCTTCTTTTTTTTTCGAGAGAAGAAGTCAAAGGATTTGAGTTTGGTGAGGATAAACTGAAATACAATCCAACAATTAACAATGTAGACAATGACAAAATAAAGGCTGCAAATAGCTCGCTAATAATAAATGAAATATTAGCTTGCAGAAAAACCATGTCCAAGTTTGAGATCCATAACACGGTAAAAATTGTGCTTGGCCAAAGAAAATTCTTCATATAGAGTATGATTAAATAATAACAAAAGAGCCTTCAAATACAGAGGATGGTGATTTCATTAATGAACTTCCAAGAAGAGCAAACAAGAACTATAAGTGGCTCTACTATAGTTAAAATTCGTAATGAATAAGTTTCTGAATAGGGTTTTGCCATTTGAATAAACTCTAAAGTTGATGAAGGCAGACAAGATTGTTTCAGCAAGAGAAATTACAAGATAGAGCAAGATAAATTACATGACAGGAACTCAGCTATTACAAGACCAAAATACGTGTAAATATCGGCAATTAGCTTATCACAAGTCATAAATAGGAGACAATTTGTATATCAATGTAATATAATTTAGACAAACAAGTACTATCACCATTAATCACTCTTGTGGTCCATTAATAAGCTCAGTTAAAGATAACGACATCACAGACACTAGAAGTTTATACCTTGCGTGGATTTATTGAATGCAGAATGAGATCGCTTCTAGACAACTTTTTTTTCCATGTCTTCATTTTCAAGCAACTTCCTCACCTTAACTAGTGCATTTATCTTAATGTGCTTCGAAACAACTTAAGGCTGTGATTCTACAGAAAACCAGGAATTTCTCTCTTCTCTAAGAAAATGATCAGCTTGCTAATTAATAGCCATTCCGGTGACATCAAACGATACCTTCAGTATGCAACCACATTGGTCAGAGAATCCTCTATTTATTCTTGTTACTAAAACTTTAATGATGGTTAAGCTCCTATTACAGCTACCCTAGCTACAGCTAAACATGATCTAGCATCTGTTTACAACTAGCTGGTTACGATGCTTTTCCATGCTTCGATTCTTAACTTGCAATATCTACAACGAAATATAAGCATAATGTTTTTTTACCTAACGAAGGTAGAAATGTAAAAGAAAAAAAAAATTAATAATCCACTCGGCTCCTTTTACAGAATGCAGACCTATTAAGGATATTTCTCAGATATTTCTGTAGTAATTGCCAAAATAAGTAAGATTTTACATAAGAATCCTAGAAGGATTCACAACTCTCCTGGAAGCTGAAAGCTAGAATCACTAATTGTCATTGTGATGTGTCACATAAAACTAACTTAGGCTCCATAGCGAACTATGCTGTCATCTTGCAAAAGTAGTACCAGTATATAAACTATTTTTAATATCACAAAATTGACCGAAGATACGTATGATAGAGAATATAGCTTGCACAGCGATGAACTTACAACTAAGAAAAGTATAGACCTTCATAAGTTGAAAACGTTAAGTTGTCACCACAATCGATCATAGTTTGAACTTGAGAAACAAACATGAGGTAAGATAGTATACATTAAGGTGGTGATCACAAAGCCATAAAGGACTACAATCATCGACCCGGAATTCCAACTGATGGATACACACACCAATGATAAAGTGATATCAGTGTAAGAACAAATCTTTTTATTTTCTAAGATAGAATAATCAGAACCTTTAATAATTGAAGTTAGTAACAAAATTGTGGAACCGAGATAGTCTTCGAAATCACTTTGAACAGAAAGAATGATATTTGATCAAGAATATAGATAAAAGACAATCCCAAAGTGTACTATAATTTATTAGTAGGGACATGTAAGAATTTTAACTTACAATAAAATAAGAGCCTACGATTGACAAGTGAGTTGCAAAAAGAAGAGGAAATTCAGCATGGTGTCAAATCAAGAGATCAAGAACTTGTTTCGGTCTTAAGTTACCAAAAATTTCCAATCAGGTTGGTTCTTAAACAGAGTAAACAACCCTTTTTTAAAAAAAAAATTAAAGGAGTGAAGGGGTACAGAGAGCTCTATGGTCCACGCATTACAGGGATAAAGTAATGTCGAGTATAAAAATATTCAAAACTCTATAAAGTATTTGATATTTCTTCCGATGATGGTGCAGAACTTGACCATGACACAACCTAGATATATGGTCCCCTCTTCTACATAATTGGCCTACACACCTCAACCTTTGCCACTGTTTTGTAGGTTCGAATGATCACAAATATGCCAAGTTGAATAAAAAATTTTCAACTCCATGGAAGGATCACGAAATGATGACGTTGATGTGCTCTATCTCCCGTGCTGAACTACTTCAAGAAATCAATTAATCGCTGAAAATCTGAAAACCTTTCTTACTAGTACATCTACACAAAACGTTTATTCATGGTCATGGCCGTCATGAAACCTTTCATTATAAAATATTGACAAAAATATATTTGCTTGTCATATTGAAAATCTCCTTCCTGAAACCACTCTCCACACAGGATATCTTTGTTGACCAGGAACATGTGCATGCAATGACTAACATATTTGTCAAACGCAGAATATGAGATACCTTTAGAGCCAATAATGTATGATTCCGATCCAAAATAACTAATAAGGCTAGCTAGAGTCCTTCATCCGAATGAATTAGTATGTCTAAAAGAGTCTTCATAACCTCTATAATAACTCCTTAATTATAAAAGTGCTCTAACATATATATCAAAAATGCCATCTATGCACGACTCTATATAAAAATACACGTCAAGCTATAATATCAATAAAATCTCTCGTATATATTTGCATCTTAATCAGTCATAAGCTCTAAATCACAAACGTTCCATTGGGAAACATATACTTATGTACCTACCCATTATCGCACCCATCATTTAATAACTTTCTTCGTCTTTCTTAAACCTACAACAGCCCACGCCGACAAGCCCATATCCCTAGATTTAACCGTCTTATCTAGAAATATGAACTACTGCTCTGATACCAAACTGTAACAGCCTCCTTTCCACAAGAAATTTTAAACAAAAGAGTTACGATTTACAAATTTAACTCATTACTTATATGTCACAATTCCATAAGGTCCCAAGGTCCAATGTAGATAATAGCAACTAGCAAAAGTTATGAAGTTTTAATTACTATAAACTTAATTACTATAAACTTAATCACTATGAACTTACAAATATGAAATATAGCAAACCTATCTTCTGACAAGATTTTCACAATATTCTTGACATCGAACCTTCACGTCTAGAGTTTTCAGAGAAGAGAAAAAAAGTAACCAAAATTTAACCTTTTTAGTTTTTTGACCCAACCCCTGCTCGTAACTTCCTCAACTAATTTTGATGCTTAGATTCTTTTCTGGAAAAATATTAAACCACACAAATATGAGCTTTACATACTCATCAAGTCCTTCAATAAGGTATAATATATGACAATTTGATAAGTGAAATTAAAGGAACAGACCTCTGAATAAACAATATATAAAACGGGTGAGTAAACAAGAGGGTTTATTCTTCGTATACTAGAGTGATCAGCTCTAGTGGCCATCAATTTGTGACATGCATGTCGTTATCCGTCATTAGTGGCTTTGTTACCATCGTTTAGCCACACCCCGTAATTCCCTTAAGCCACCAATTGGGATTGGGGTTTATCCCTCTCTTGTTTAACACAAGGCACATCAGATTTTACACTCTCTTGATTGCCACAAGGCACAATAAACAATTCGACCGAAAACATAGACAAGTTTCGGATAATATTCAAGTGCTATTAACTCACTTTTATTTTTGAAATAACAAACTCGGAGCCATCAATCAGAACTACTACATACTTTCAAAGAGTTCCGAAAATGTTATAGAATGAAGACTCTTACACAAGAATTAAACAACATCAAACCTTAAAGAAATCAACAGTTATAAAGGCAATTGTACAGAGAATGAAAGGATATCAAAATAAAGAAGTAGAGGACTTGCCTGTGTATGTAAGCCAATCTCCTCTTTTATAATTTTCCTTAAGTTGACTTCCTTCCACAATCATCCTCGTCTTCTCTGTCCTTTCATCCTCTTCTTTGCTTTGTCTCTTAGATTTATGAAATTAAGGTTGAGTTCACAAATTCTAACCATATGAACTCTTTCCTGACTGCTCTCTCTTTCCTTTTCCTTTGCTCCTTCTCAATTGAAATTGTTACAGAATTCTGTGGTAGCTTCTCGACTCTTCCCCCCCCCTCTTTTCTACAGCGTGTGTATCACTTTAAGATATTTGTAAGTACGTTCTTTTATTTCTAAAGTAATTATTCTTGCTTTTTAACTAAATACTTTAATCTACCAATGATATAATCAATTTTGTTTCCCAGTATAAATATATATAATTTAAGAAACCAGCATAATAAACTATACACATAAATCACCTCATATGAAAATTACACGACTTTATAATTATGTTAATTTACGGGTTATCACAGTTTCACATACCAACTGATGTCTTAGATAACATAAAACATCGGTTTTTACCAAGAAATCGATGTATATGTCATTATTTACATTGTCTGTGCTATGTTTATGTTATCTAATGCACATAATATATCATAATTTAAAAAGAACTACTGCACATAATGAAGCTTAGACATCAGAAATATTTAAGAAACTAATGTCTAAGTCGATAATAGACAACGGCTAAAAACCGATGTCTAAAGCTTTGAGCTTTCTTTACACTCGCATAGACATTGGTCATATTTTTTTTGACAATGGCCAGAAACCGATGTTTATTGACATATTTCTTGTAGTGCATCTTTGGAAATATGGACAATGCCACATATGTTTTCAAAAGAAGTGAAAGATCGAGCATTCAGATCTCAATTCAGACGAGACAAACTTGATGGTAATATGTCCTCAAAATAACCATAATTTGATTGTGGTTGAGCTGCATGATGATTCTGAATCTTAATTAAAATGAGGTATGAACAATTAAAATTTTAAAATATTTTGTTTCGCTTCTATTGTTGCCAATATCATGTATACATTTACATTAATTCTTTTGACCTTGTTAGAAATTTTACTTTCTTTTGATATTTGGTAGAAAAATGACATTTGAAGAAAATAAAATAAAACAAGTAATGTAATAGTCTTTAATAAAATATTTCAGTAATATAATCAAATAACACGTGACATGTAATATGTCAAATATTTTAATAATATTATCAAATGACACTAAAAATGTTATCAAATGATGCATGATTGTACATTGATTGATGAGTGTAAATAAATGCATGCGAGATATTACATATTTATTATGAATGTGACCAATCATGTTGTGATATATAATTATTTGGTATTCTTTCATCCCAAATTACGTGTTCACTTCAATTTTTACACGTATTTTAATAAGTATTGATGACATAGTTTTGTAAATTATTTGTCTAACATTTTCTTTTAAGATAAAAATTTCATGTTGAGATATTTATTTACAAAAAAAATAAAAAAAGGAAGATATGCGATCATGCAATTTAAATATTAAAGTTAAGTACAAGAAATAATTTTGGAGGGAAGAAACAATGATCTAAATATGTAGTGTAAAGATTCTTTTATTTTGTTATTTTCTTTTTGTGATATACTTGAAAATATTGCTAAACAATAGCTCATTTTTGTGTAACGTATGTTTTGCTGATGTCAAATGTTGAATACATTAGAATGGACCATCCTACGAGTTATAGAATCATGTAAGTCAATTCATTCATATTGTTCAATTTTCCTCATAGCAATTACATACAACATTTTGTTTTTTTTATGTCAATTTCAATTTCAAATGTAACAATATTGCTAAGATATCATTTAGCATTGTCTACGAATCATTCTAAGCTTGATAGTTGCTTAATCCAATACGTAAATATAATGGAACCCAATTTATAAAAAATTGGTAGATGAGAAACACTAGTATCGTTTGGTCTTAACGGACACATCTCGTATGAATTGTGGTAAATAAATTTAACAAAACAATAGGATTGCCATTAGAGAATGTAAACTAATAGAACATCCAAAATTAATAAGAATTGTGAGTAAACATTAGGTTCTTAGATGCAACAAAGTTTGTCATATTGGAAATCAAACCGAATAAGCAACTAACATAAACAAGAACTAACAACAACAGTACTAATGCAACATCTTCAACTTTTATACTTTATTTGTAAGCTCCTCTATGGAACATTAATTGCCTCTGCAACCTCTTGTCTTTCAGTTGGAGGGAGATTAATAAATAATTCAATGAAATCCCGTCTATGAAAGTTCTATACATTTTCTAATCACCTTCAATATGTGAGTAATACTTCACCTCTATGTGATAGTAAGATCTAAACTGTTTATGATTGAAATCTCTCACACTCTTTACAAACTCTCTTAATTTTGATTGAAGGACTTGTAAAAATTAAATTTCATCGGGCGAAAGTGAGACCACCACACCTACTACACCCTTTATTGCTCCAAAAACTGAAGTTGGAATTTGGCAAATAGTGGAATCTGACATTTACAGAAGGGAACCACGACAAAAATCTGTTACTTCATATCCAAGATGAAATCTGCCATCCACACGAAAGTTCTGCATCACACAATCGTGATATGGAGTATTAAATACATGAATGGAACCTTCATTATCCTTCTTAAATGTGCAAATGTTGCCCATTAGATCAGCTACAAGCACTAAATCATCATCAAGCAGCTCGACAGCTACTGGCATATTCTCATTCCTCCTACTATTTTTAGCGATCAATTCGATATCACCTGTCTCAGGCTTATTTATTAGGTAGATCCAAGTTTTTCCAAAATTAACAATCAAATTCCCTCGAGCTTTCAGAGATTGTTTAAATAGAGAAATTGCACTAATCCGAGATTCGAGTTGTAAACCCCCATCACCATCAAGCATATAACATTAAACTTCAATACCTCTTCCGCCACTTTTAAGGCAAGCTAACAGTTTATCGTTGCAGAGAGTTAGCAACTTAAATATACAAGCTAAAATATCTTTCTTTAGATGCTTGAGGAATGAGCAAAAGGAGATGCAATCTAGATTGGTGTTTATTTCATATGCATGGGTCTTATTATGTTTTAGTATTTCAGTGGTTTTAGCTTTGTTCGAGTATGTTTAAAATTGCGTCTCTATTGCTTCAATTTAGTTCCTGTATGTTTTGTTTTCCTGTTTGTATTGTCCTAAGGTTTGGTCTTATTTTTAATATAACTAGCTTCGTTACCCGTGTGTTGTGGAATAAAAACTAGGTTATTAGATTGCGGCTAGGGTTTGCTGTATTTAATGCTGGGTTTTGGGAGCTTCGTGCTTTAATGGCTGTTTCCGTGTTCGAGACTGATCGGTCCTCACAGAGTGCCTACGTATCTCGTTATTGAGAATCAAGCCAAAAACGTAGTTCTGAGAATGAGGGGTCAGACCCTTTATATAGGCTGAGAAGCCTTAGAATTGTAGTAGGGTTAGGTGACTTGGTGGGCAAGTCACCGCCTAGAAGAAGGTTCCAGATCCTAGTATGTAGGAACCAGTTTCCATGTTGAAATATGTATCTTGGAGGCTAAGTCAGGCAAGAGTAATATCCTTGTTTAACTCTTATTTGCTGAGCTGTTTGTTACCCATAATATTAATTACGAAATTAATATTATGAATAAGGTTTGGGCCCATTTGGTGGGCCCCACGTTTGGACCATTTTAGGTCTAATTAATGCCACATTAAATGTGTCTTTAGGGCTTACTTTTAGCCCATATCATTTGCCCCCCAACTTCTAGGAAAACTGATCAGGTTTTCCTTGAAGTTATAACGGCCTTATCCGAGACTGGGGTCAGGGTTCATTGTTCTTACGTGAGTATTTTCAACAATATCATCTTAATGTAAAGCGTGGAGCGACCGACGCATTTACGATGATGTTGAACGACACTAAACGGTGTTAGATGGCACTACACAGTGCTAATTAGCCTTAAACATCGTTTAAACAATGTTAAACGATGTCAAACGGCATAAAACGGCACTAACCAGCGCTAAACAGTGCTAATCGGCACTAATCCGTGCTTAAACGACACTAATCTGTGCTAATAGACACTAAACTGTGCTTACACAACACTAATCAATGTTAATCGGCACTAATCTGTGTTAACATGCACTAAACTGTGCTTAAACAACACTAATCAGTGTTAATCGGCACTAATCAGTGCTTAATTTGATCTCGTTTCAGTACTGAAAATCATCCGATATTCGTTGAAAAAGTCAAGTTCTAGGGCTAGAAACTACCCGTGATCGGCCGGATCAACGGGTAGCTCGTGGTCGGCTAGCCCGTGATCGGCCGAAGGGCTTGATTTCACCATGGTCGGCCGGATGGTGATCGGCCAGCTGGTGGTCGGCCAGCTGGTGGTCGGCTGGCACACCCCCGGGTGCGGTGGTTGGCCATCTCGTGGTCGGCTGCTGCTCCCTCGGGCGTGGTGGTCGGCTGCTCCGTGGTCGGCTGCTCCGTGGTCGGCTGGGACATCCCAAAATGCCATGGTCGGCTGCACGGTGGTCGGCTATGGCCCTCCGGGTGTCGTGGTCGGCCACCTCGTGGTTGGTTAGGAAACCCGGACCTGAAACCCCTGTGTGGTCTTGAGGATCAAGAATCTTGATCTCAAGTCATTCGTTATTATAAGGATCAAGAATCTTGATCTTGATCTCAAGTCATTTGTCATCATAAGGATCAAGAATCTTGATCTTGATCTCAAGTCATTTGTCATCAGAAGGATCAAGAATCTTGATCTTGACCTCAGGTCATTCTTCATTTTAAGGATCAAGAATCTTGATCTTGATCTCAAGTCATTCTTTTGGTCATTCATGACTTCTAACAATATTACTCCTTTAATTAACAATTAGCATTGCTAACCTTGTACTTATGGCTGATCTCCTTAATTAACTCTTTAAGCATAATTAGCTTTTCAGAGGTCATTTGTTTTGTAGCTTTAGCGATTATGTCAGCTATTTCTCTTCTAGCATGTACGAATTATAACGATCCTTTCTGTATGAAACAAGCAATTTTCGTCCTTTTTTATCTTCAAATGATAGATGACCTGTAAACGCGAACCAAGCTGAACTTCAACCTGAAACAGCAGGTCATGTTGATTCTATAAAAGAAGAGTGATAGCCTTCATTTCATTCACTTCTTCATTTCAAAGTTTTCAAGTTCTCAAGCTCTGTAGATTGCTAGTCCCAATCGGGGATCAAGTTTCAAGATCAAGTTTCCAGTTTCAAGATCAAGTTCAAGTTTCGAGATCAGGATGTCAGAAGACAAACGCCCAGTCGCTCCTCCAGTCTCCATGATGGAAGCATTAGCCAAGAGGAGCAAGATGAGGACATCCAAAGGTAAAGAAAAAATAAAACACCCTTCATATGTTGAGCATAAATTTGAATCCCTACTAGATCTACTAAACATCATGAGGGATGCATTCCCCAATAGTACAAGCTTAGACTCATTTAATAGTCCATGCAAGTTAAAGAAGAAAGATGTAGAAGAGATTAGGAGAACATATTACTTTCCAGATGCTATCAAGGTTCGTCTTCCAAGTCTAACTGACAGAACTTGCAACTGGCATCCTGAGAGGATTTGTGTTCCCTGGGGTGCCCTAGAAGTTGGGTTTAGATTCCCGGTTGATAATTTTATCATCAGATTGTTGGCAGAGTATCAAATCCACCCTTGTCAATTGTATCCCAATGCCTGGAGGTACATCATTATTTTCATAATAAGGTGTCGTCAGCTGAAAATCCCATTGTCTACTACAATGTTTCGGAGTATTTTTTGAGCCAGAAACTCTACTGACTGCAAGAAAGGATGGGTCAGCCTTCAACACCGAGCCAAAATACCGCACATAGTGAATCCCTTTTCCTTCCATGATTCTCAACATTTTTGGGAAAGGGAGTTTGTAGTCCTTGAATGGGAAGGTGGTGATTGGGGCCAATTCTTTGTGAAGAAATTCGGGCATGTAGAAGATAGTTCACATTTTGTGTGTGAACTTAAGGATTCAGAGCTACTAGATCGAGATTGGCTCCTAGCTGATGATGGCCGTACCCATTATAAGACTTTTCTAAATGAGAAGAATCTTATTGAGACTGGCCTTAGTTTTCTTTCTATTGAGGATAAATTTCTTACTTAGCCATATCATGAACTATATTTGTTCTTATTCCGATGTTTTTCATGTTGCATTTCAGCTGCTGAGGAGATTGACAGTCGTCCTCAGAATCAACCGACTGTGACTCAAAGAATGAAGAAAAAGGCTGTGGAGCTACTGAATCCCACTAAGCCTCGAGTCCCTCACTTCTTGGAAGGCTGCTCCCAAGGCGGGAAAAGATCCCGAAATGCTGACGAGGGTATTAGGACCCCTTTTATACTGTCATGGGGTATATGTGAACAAGATTCAGTCTGTGGGAGTCCTCACCTAGCTCTAGACTGGTCCAAGCTTTCAATCACTCCTCCTGATAGAGTGACTTTACATGCCGGCGACGGGATGGATGAAAATCAGCTTCTGGGCGCTCAAGCCTTATATCAGGTATGCCACTCCTTTTAGTAAGTTCGGTGTGGTTTGCTGATCTTGACCTTAAAAATTCCTTATGCCTTGTCAACTTTTCTATTACAGGCTAATGCCTACTTCCAGGCTGTTTCTACCCAAGGTCGGGCCTTCCGGGATGAGAATATATCCTTAAAGACTGATTCGGCGAGGTTCAAGGAAGAAATTGATGATCTGCATTCTCAAGTTGCCCGTGCAGAAGCGAATGCTTTATCCTCCCGAAAGAAACTTGCTTCTTTGGCCCGAAAGAGAATGGATGATGCTAACAAGGTGATTAAGGCCTATCATAAGACTGAAGAGTTTCTGGAATTCCTGGACGCACATGATGATCATGAGGTGCACCCTTTCAACATGTCTACTAGTTGGGACAAGGCAATCAGTGCTGTGAGTAACAAACATCCCTCAGTTGTCAACCCATCTGACTTTCCTTGCCCTAACTGGGCTACGGGCGACGAGAACCGTGTAAACCTTGCTTCCAGCTCGGGGACCAAAATTGTTCCTCAAGCATCAGGTTCTGGTTCTAGAGGCATCCATAAATCTTCTGGTTCGGGATCCAAAAGGCATCCCCCAGCTGCTAGTCAGGACTCAAGGTCTTCAGGATCCCGTGGATAGAAGCCCCCGCCTGCCAGGAAAGTTAGAGTAGTTCGACAACCGATCCCTGGCAAGAGGATGATCCGAAATGAAGGCAGTTCAAGCTCATCTTCCGGAGAGGAAGAGATTGAGGATATGGAAACTACTGCCCAGCCGATGGTGGTTGTTGAACAAGGAGGTGCCGAGGAAGAAGCTTCAGATGAAGATTCGGATGAAGAGGGGGACTCAGATGAAGAGGAGTCGGGTG